>JBBPTS010000750.1:0-11326 GCA_038094235.1 Fistulinella staudtii
TGCAAAGGTCATATCATCCACAAAGACTGGTAGGATGATCTGCACATCACCTCAAGTGTACAGATAGACTGCAGCATCAGAATATGTCTGCTTGAACTCCATGGACTCCAGAGTCAAGCGCATCTTGCGATTCCAGCGATTTCCGCCTTGATTTGTGCCATATAGGCCCTTCTTCAGCAAACACACCATCTCTTTCATTTCTCCCTCTGCAAATCCTTCTGGTTGCTCCATAAACACCTCACAGTCCATCTCACCATTCAGATAAGCATTGAAGATGTTGACAGACCAAAGGTGGAGATCCTGAAGTGCAGCAAGTACAAGAATGACTCACAAGGTGGGTAATCGCACTGTGGGGGTGAAAACCTCGAGATATTGGAATCC
This sequence comes from Fistulinella staudtii, assembly GCA_038094235.1. Classification (NCBI taxonomy): domain Eukaryota; kingdom Fungi; phylum Basidiomycota; class Agaricomycetes; order Boletales; family Boletaceae; genus Fistulinella; species Fistulinella staudtii. The sequence goes on from JBBPTS010000750.1 coordinate 382, forward strand.
AGGCCATTGGGAGAAGCCTTGGGCGACCAAACGGCCCTTATAGTGCTCAAAAGAGCCATCAGTGCGATATTTCTTGGTGAATACCCACCTAGAGCCAATAACAGGCTGATCTTTGGATCAAGGCACCACAATCCAGGTCCCATTCGATTTATGGGCTGCCAATTCATCTAAGGCAGCCTGTCTCCACTCTGAAGCATCATCTCACCTCATAACATCTTTAAACGATCGAGGGTGAGCTGCATTTGCCCCAAAGCATGCTGCAGAGTCCGCTTCTTCATTATCATCATCATCATTAACAGGGCTTACTTTCCACCACTCCCTTGGAGGCTGGCGAGTTCTGTAAGGGAGACGAGCACCAATTCCAATAGGACTTGGAGGTTCATTCTTTGTGAGGAATGGGACAAGAGGAGATGGATCAAGGAGTGTCGAAGTGACCGATGGGGGTGTTTCTGGGACAATATCATTGTTATTATGGGGAATAATGGGCGATGAAGGGGCTGATTCTTGATCAGTATCAGAATCTGGCTCCCCCTCAGGAATCAGAGCCTGAGGAGCCAGGAAATCATTGTCTTCTTCATCATCAAGCAGTGGGGCAATGTAAGGGGTTGGTGGGACAGAAGATTGAGATGATTGAGATGGATTAGGGGGCAGAAGTGCAGACACTGGTGATTGGGGTGCTTTAGACACATCTAAGGGCACAAATTTGCTCCTTTCATCGAAATCTGCTCTCTCAGAGATCAGAGTGCGCTTTGTGGTTGGATTGTAGAATTTCCAACCCTTGTAGCCATCAGGGTAGCCTATAAAGACCCATTTCTCAAAATGAGGAGTTAGAACAGCTCATTTGTCCTTCTGCAAGTAGACATAGGCAGTAGTCCCCCAAACTCGAAAATGGGACACATCTAGCTTGTGACCATGCTATAATTCGAAGGGAGTGGCATTGTCCAAAGCAGCAGTAGGGCACCTATTCCAGACATGGACCAAGGCAGCAAGTGCTTCGCCCCAGAAAGCTGTGGCCAAGCCAGATTCCTTCAACATTGTAGTAATTCGCTCAGAAAGCACTCAATTGACATGTTCTGCGACTCCATTCTGCTGAGGGCATGCTCAAACAGTGTGCTGGTGCTCTATGCCGCATTCCTGGGTGAATTTGAGCATGGCATTGCTCATATACTCCACTCTCTTATCATCTCGAAGAGTTTTGATGCGATGCTCAGTCTGGTTCTCTGTGATGGCCTTAAACTGCTTAAATGCATCAAAAACATTGCTTTTGGCCTTTAAGGGGATCACAAAGCGAAATCTTGAGAAATCGTCAATGAAAGTGACCCAGTAGCGAAAGCCAGAGAAGGTGAGGTAAGGGACTTGATGGACATCAGAATGGACAAGTTCCAGAGGCCTGGAAGCATGAGTTGTTGAAGATGGGAAGGGATTGGCATGCATCTTGCCAGCTAGGCAAGGCTCACATATGGGATCAGGCATAACTCTGCTATCCAGCTTCAAACCAGTATCCAAATTGCACTCCAAGAGTGATTTGATGTCCCCAACATTATGGTGGGCAAAATGGCAATGCCAGAGTGATAGATCTAGAGGTACAGTTGTCACAGGTGAAGCATATTCACTGCAAGGCTCAGTGGTTCCATCCAGAAAGGCAGCATTGTTGCTATTGAGTGTAGCAACAAACAGAGGTGGGCCAGGTAGGTGATGAAATGACATTCGAGTGGAGTTGATCTGGATAACAAAGGACTTCATCCTGGCAAGAAATAGAACAGGGAGCAGGTTGGTGTGAAGGGCAGGAACATGGAGGACATTACTGAACTCGACAGTGTTAAAGCGGGAAAACTCAGAGGGAAAATCTGGCCAGACCAGGACTCGAACCTGGGACCTCCCATCACTAGTAGGATTGCCTTAACCACTAGGCTACCCGGCCAATGTCACTGTCCAAAGTGTGGGTTAAACTTCCAACAGACAGGGTGGCATTTCTTGCCATCAATAACAGGGTGAAAGACTACAGAACCCACACAAGCAGAATAGACCACAGTGCTGTCTGCCAGCTTGATTGGGATGCGTTTTGGAGTGTAATTTCGAATCCAATGGTGATGAGGGGTCATGTGGGAAGTGGCACCAGAGTCAGCATTCCATTTTTGATCTGCATCGAGTATGAGTGGTGTGAATGGGTCAGAGAGGTCCTGGGAGCAAAGGCAAGCATTGCCAGCAAATTCAGCAGTGAGAGGGGACATGGGGGAATGAAGGAGTCAAGTTTGGACTGGGGAATAGATCCAAATCGAACAGCAGCAAAGCAAAGAGCTTAAAGGTCAGGGCTCATAACCTGTTAACAACCCTAAGTACTAAGGCTGGAGTTCACAGTCAGAAACTATGGTATTGGAGTGTAGCTACTACAACACACCTGGAGTTAGCAGTCAGAAACTAAAGAAAGCATGCTGTGAACTCTGACAAAGGTTATAAAGGATGGAAAAATCACTAAACAACAATAAAGAGTAAATAGAGCGAATGGGAAAGGCAGAAGATAACAAAAGTGGTCAAGTGTGCAAAAGATACACAAGAATGCTCAACTCAGTGAGATATGATCAAAACACACCAAATTGCGCAATATGCGCAAACTGAGCACATCTATGTAACATAAAGGTGTTATTTTGTCTACTTTCACTCCTACTGCTGATATGCCAGCTGATCTCTTGACTAAAGCACTTCCCCAGTGAAAATCCAGCATTTCTGTTTGATGCTTGGACTTGCACCATTCGGGGGGAGCTAGGAATGCAGAGATGCGCAATCAGGGGGGAGTGTTAAGTGTTGTGGGGTACAACTTGTGTTAATTGCTCACTTAGCACATTTCTAGCCTTCTTTACTCTATTTAGAGTGTTTGGCACACTTGTGCCATGTTTCTATTGTTTTTGTTTGTTGTTTGGACTCTCTATTCATGTTGAAGTTCACTGTCACCGCTTCCCCAGTTTCTGACAGTGAACTCCAGGTATTGTACACTCTGCTCTGTAATAAACACAGTTTCTGACAGTGAACTCCAGCTGTGAGACAATACCTGGAGTTCACTGTCAGAAACTGAAGAAGTGGTGACAGTGAACTCCAACAACAATATAGACTGCAAACAACAAACAAAAACAGATGAAACAAGTCACAAGAGTGGCAAACACTCTAAATAAGAAGTAAAGTCTAAATATGCGAAATTAGTAGTGATCAGTAAATGCAGCAATCAAATTGTAACAGATAAGGGAGGGGAGTATATGAGCAATGCCATGCTCAAATTCACCCAGGAATGTGGCATAGAGTGCCAGCACACTGTTCAAGCACGACCTCAGCAGAATAGAGTCGCAGAATGCACCAATCGAGTGCTTTCTGAGCCAATTACTGCCATGTTGAAGGAATCTGGCCTGGCTATGGCTTTCTGGGGCGAAGCACTTGCTGCCTTGGTCCATGTCTGGAATAGGTGCCCTACTGTTGCATTGGACAATGCCACTCCCTTCAAATTGTGGCATGGTCGCAAGCCAGATGTGTCTCATTTTTGAGTTTGGGGGACTACTGCTTATGTCCACTTGCAGAAGGATAAACAAGCTGCTCTAACTCCTCATCTCAAGAAATCTATCTTTATAGGCTACCTGTTACGAACCCAATAAAGTCTTGACGACTTAGATGATTTTCTTCACTTTCATATGACATAAGCCAGGTCATGTGACTAACCTCGTGACACATCACATGACGATGAAGATCACATGATCTAGACGAGAATGAACTCTTGCGACAAGTGTCGCACCCTTGGGCACCATGAGCCCGTTTCTCTCTTTCCTTATATGTAGGGCACTGCCCTTCATCTCCGCCCTCACCACAGCACTGGGGCATCAGAAGTTTCACATAAACGAGTATTTAATCCCCATCTTCCTTCCCTTCCATTTCAGAAGGCACTGCCTTTATTGGTTCTGAAGATCCTTGATGCACACCACATCCTCATGCCTTACTTATTGCTCAATGGCACATTATGCTCATATGGTACGATTCCTTAGAAATATGATTATAATAGTTATGCCACACATGTACAAACACAACCCATGAATATATAAGCCAGGTTGCTCTGCTGAGGACGATTCCTCAGTTAGAGTAACTTGGTAGTACTGACTTAAAGTCAACTCTGAGTCCTCTACTTGACCCCTCTCCCTTGAAGAGTCATTGATTGGCTTTTCGTTTCACTGCCCTGATGGCTACAAGGGTTGGAAATTCTACAATCCAACCACAAAGTGTACTCTGATCTCTGAGAGAGCAGATTTCGACAAAAGGAGCAAATTTGCACCCTTAGGTGTGTCTAAAGCACCCCAATCCTCTGTGCCTACACTTCTGGCCTCTAATCCATCTCAATTATCCTAATCTCCTGTCCCACCTACTCCTTACATCGCCTCTGTGCTCGATGATGATGAAGACAACAATTTCCTGACTCCTCAGGTTCTGATTTCTGGGGGGGAGCCAGACTCTGATACTGATCTGGAATCAGCTCATTCATCACCCATTATTCCCCATAATAATAATGATATTGTCCCAGAAACACCCCCATCAGTCCCTTTGACACTTCCTGATCCATCTCCTCTCGTTCCATTCCCCACAAAGGACAAACCTCCAAGTCCTATTGGCATTGGTGGTCGTTTACCTCGCAGAACTCGTCAACCACCAAGGGAGTGGTGGAAGGTAAATCCTGTTGATGATGATGATGAAGAAGTAGACTCTGCAGCATGTTTTGGGGCAAATGCAGCTCACCCTCGATCGTTTAAAGATGCTATGAGGCAAGATGATGCTTCAGAGTAGAGACAAGCTGCTCTGGACGAATTGGCAGCCCATAGATTGAATGAGACTTGGATTATGGTGCCTCGACCCAAAGACAAGCCTGTTATTAGCTCTAGGTGGGTATTCACCAAGAAATATCATGCTGATGGCTCTTTTGAGCATTATAAGGGCCGTTTGGTCGCCCAAGGCTTCTCTCAACGCAGGTATTTGCCCCTACAGTGCAATTACCCATCCTGCGAGTCATCCTTGCACTTGCTGCACTTCAGGATCTCCACCTTTGGTCTGTCGACATCTCCAATGCTTATCTGAATGGTGAGATAGACTGTGAGGTGTTTATGGAGCAACCAGAAGGATTTGCAGAGGGAGAAATGAAAGAGATGGTGTGTTTGCTGAAGAAGGGCCTGTATAGCACAAAACAAGGTGGAAATCACTGGAATCACAAGATGCGCTTGACTCTGGAGTCCATGGAGTTCAAGCAGACATATTCTGATGCTGCAGTCTATCTGTACACTTGAGGTGATGTGCAGATCATCCTACCAGTCTTTGTGGATGATATGACCTTTGCATTGAAGTCTCTTGATGGAATCAAGCAGACTATCTCTGATTTGTGCAAACACTTCAAATTACGCAATTTGGAGCCTACATCTGAGATCTTGGGCATCAAGATCGATCGCAATCGCTCCAAACGCTCCCTGACACTCTCACAGCGCCAATACTGCATAGATAAGCTCTCCCACTTTTACATGGCTGATTGCAAGCCTGTGACAACTCCTATGGACCCAGGACTGTGCCTCTTGCTCAAACAGAGCCCCAGAACTGCAGAAGAGCCTGCATTCATGCGATCTGTTGATTATGAAGGTGCGATTGGATCTCTACAGTATCTCTCATGCACCACTCGCCCAGATATCGCCTATTCTGTTCGGTAACACACTTCATTTACTTCTGATCCTGGTATGGCCCATTGGAATGCTATCAAGCACTTGTTTCACTACATCAAGGGCACAATGGACTATGGAATCACATTTGCCCCTGATCCTTCGACTTCTGACCTATTCACAACCTATTCTGATGTGAACCATGGTGGTTGCAAGGATTCTGGATGATCTACTGGTGTTTTCATTGTCAAAATCAGTTCTGGAGTTGTTTCCTGGATGTCAAAGCGCCAGCCTATTGTTGCACTGTCAACCACTGAAGCGGAGTATGTGGCAGCTGTAGAAGCAGGAAAGGTGATTGTGTGGATGTGCAAATTGCTCAGTGAGCTCAGTTTTGATGTTTCTGCATCCTCTAGCCTTTGAATAGACAATCAGTCAGCCATTCAAGTGGCCAAGCATCCAGAACATCATGGTAGAATGAAGCACCTGGACCTTAGATGGTATTGGCTTCGAGATGTTGTTGATAAAGGTCTTATTTTGCCCTCTTTCATTCCTACCTCTGAGATGCCTGCTGATCTGCTCACAAAGGCTCTCCCTCGCATCAAAGTGCAGCATTTCTGTCAAATGCTCTGACTTGGTGCATTTGGGGCGAGCTGAGTGTCCTGCAGAGATGCACAATCAGGGGGGAGTGTTAGATTTGCTCAGTTTGCACATATTGTGCTATTTGGTGTGTTTTGATCATATCTCACTGAGTTGAGCATTCTTGTACATCTTTTGCACACTTGACCATTGTTGTTATCTCCTGCCTTCCCCATTCGCTCTATTTACTCTTTATTGTTGTTTAGTGATGTTTCCATCATTTATAACCCTTGTCGGAGTTCACAGCGTGCTTTCTTTAGTTTCTGACTGTGAACTCCAGCCTTAGCACTTAGGGTTGTTAACAGGTTATGAGTGCTGACCTTTAAGCTCTTCACTTTGCTGGTGTTCATTTTGGATCGATTCCCCAGTTGAAACCTGACTCCTTCATTCCCCTATGTCCCCTCTCACTGCTGAATTCACTGGCAATGCTTGCCTTCACTCCCAGGACCTCTTTGACCCATTCACACTGCTCATACTCATTGCAGATTAGGAATGGAATGCTGACTCTGGTGCCACTTCCCCCATGACCCTCCATCACCATTGGATTCAAAACTACACTCTAAAATGCATCTCAATCAAGTTGGCAGACAGTACTGTGGTCTATTCTGCTGGTGTCAGTCCTGTGGTCTTTCACCCTGTTATTGATGGCAAGAAATGCCACCCTGTTAAGTTCAGCAATGTCCTTCATGTCCCCACCCTTCGCACCAACCTCCTTACTATCCTATTCTTTGCCAGGACAAAGTCCTTTGTTATCCAGATTGACTCCACTCGAATGTCATTTCATCGCCCGCATGGCCCCCCCCTGTTTGTTGCTACACTCAATAGCAACAATGCTGCCTTTCTGGATGGCACCACTGAGCCTTGCACTGGATATGCTTCACCTGCGACAACTGTACCACTTGATCTATCACTCTGGCATTGCCGTTTTGCCCACCATAATGTTGAGGACATCAAATCCCTCTTGGAGCACAATCTGGTTACTGGTTTGAAGCTGGATAGTAGAGGTATGCCTGATCCCATCTGTTAGCCTTGCCTAGCTGGCAAGATACATGCCAATCCATTCCCATCTTCGACAACTCATGCTTCCAGGCCTCTGGAACTTGTCCATTGTGATGTCCATCAAGTCCCTTATCCCACCTTCTCTGGCTTTCGCTACTGGGTCACTTTCATTGACAACTTCTCAAGATTTCACTTTATGATCCTCTTTAAGGCCAAAAGCGATGTTTTTGATGGATTTAAGCAGTTTAAGACCTTCACAGAGAACCAGACCAAGCATGTTAGATATTGATTGCTTCATCTACTGATCACACTACACTTCACATATTTAGGACTTTGCTTCTTATTTTGGTTGTTTGCCACTCTTGTGGTGTGTTTCTTGTGTTGTTATTTGTTGTTTCCATCCTTCTATAGTGTCAGAGTTCACTGTCTGCACTTTCCTAGTTTCTGACAGTGAACTCCAGGTAATGTAGTCGAAATACTCTGAATACACTAGTTTCTGACAGTGAACTCCAGCTGGGTGCACTTTCAGCTGTTTTAACAAAGCATTGCATCAAAACTCTTCAAGATGATAAGGGAGGGGAGTATATGAGCAATGCCATGCTCAAATTCACCCAGGAATACGGCATACAGTGCCAGCACACAGTTTGAGCACACCCTCAGCAGAATGGAGTCATAGAATGCGCCAATCGAGTCCTTTCTGAGTGAATTACTGCCATGTTGAAGGAATCCGGCTTGGCTACAGCTTTCTGGGGCGAAGCACTTGCTGCCTTGGTGCATGTTTGGAATAGGTGCCCTACTGCTACATTGGACAATGCCACTCCCTTCGAATTATGACATGGTCACAAACCAGATGTGTCTCATTTTCAAGTTTGGAGGACTACTGCTTATGTCCACTTGCAGAAGGATAAATGAGCTGCTCTAACTCCTCATTTCGAGAAATGTGTCTTTATAGGCTACCCCGATGGTTACAAGGGTTGGAAATTCTCCAATCCTACCATAAAGTGCACTCTTATCTCTGAGAGAGCTGATTTTGATGAAAGGAGCAAATTTGTGTTGGAAGTTTAACCCACACTTTGGACAGTGACATTGGCCAGGTATCCTAGTGGTTAAGGCAATCCTACTAGTGATGGGAAGTCCCAGGTTTGAGTTCTGGTCTGATCAGATTTTCCCTCTGAGTTTTCCTGCTTTAACAATTTTCACCATTAGGTGTGTCTAATGCACCACAATCACCTGTGTCTGTGCTTCTGCCCCATAATCTATCTCAATCATCCTAATCTTCTGTTCCACCAACTCCTTACATTGCCCCTCTGCTTGATGATGATGATGATGATGATTCCCTGACTCCTCAGGCTCTGATTCCTAGGGGGGAGCCAGACTCTGATACTGATCTGGAATCAGCTCATTCATCACCCATTATTCCCTATAATAACAATGATATTGTCTCAGAAACACCCCCATCAGTCCCTTTAACACTCTCTGATCCATCTCCTCTTGTCCCATTCCCCATGAAGGACGAACCTCCAAGTCCTATTGGCATTGGTGCTTGCCTACCTGGCAGAACTCATCAGCCACCAAGGGAGTGGTGGAAAGTAAGTCCTGTTGATGAAGAAGAAGAAGAAGCGGACTTTGCAGCATGCTTTGGGGCAAATGCAGCTCACCCTCGGTCATTCAAAGATGCTGTTAACAGCTGGATTCACCCTCAGCTGGAGTTCACTGTCAGAAACTGAAGAATGCAAGACAGTGAACTCCGACAATAACAATGAGTCAGAAAAACAAATAACAACAAGGGAAACTTGCCACATGAGTGGCAAACACTCTAAATGTGATGTAAAGTCTAAATATATGAAGTGAGACAATTGGAGTGATAGTCAGTAGATGTAGCAATCAAATTGCAACACTCCCCCCTGATTGTGCATCTCTGCACCTAACTCCCCCTGAATGAGCCAAGTCCAAGCATCGAGCAAAAATGCTGGACTTTGACTCGAGGGAGAACTTTGGTGAGCAGATCAGCAGGCATATCAGCAGTAGAGATGAAAGTGGGCAAAATAAGACCTTTATCCATGACATCTCGCAACCAATACTAGTACAAATCCAGGTGTTTCATCCTCCCATGATGCTCTGGATGTTTGGCCACTTGGATCGCAGATCGGTTGTCCATTTGAAGACAAGAGGCTCCAGAGAGCTCAAAACCGAGTTCTTGCATCAATTTGCGCATCCAGATGATTTCCTTGCCTGCCTCGTATGCAGCAACATGCTCAGCCTCTGTTGTCAACAAAGCAACAATGGGCTGGCGCTTGGACATCCAGGACACCACTCCAAAACCAATTTTGACGACAAAAGCACTAGTGGATCGACCTGTGTCCTTGCATCCACCATGGTTGGCATCAGAGTAGGTCGTGAATAGCTCAGAATTGGCTGTATCTGGCACATAAGTGATCCCAAAGTTCAGGGTACCTTGAATATAGCAAAAGAGATGCTTTACAGCATTCCAATGCACTACACCTGGATCAGAAGTGAAGGATGCGAGCTGGCCAACAGAATAAGCGATATCAGGGTGAGTTGTGCAGGAAAGATACTGGAGAGAGCCAATAGCGCTGCCATAATCCACAGAACGCATAAAGGAGTGTTCTTCTGTTGTTCTAGGGCTTTGTTCGCATGATAGGCATAGTCCTGGCTTCATAGGTGTGGTAACAGATTTGCAATCGCTCATTTTGTTAGAATAGCTGGATTGGCTCACAGCTGGAGTTCACTGTCAGAAACTATGTATTTCAAGTATTTCGAGTACATTACCTAGAGTTCACTGTCAGAAACTGAAGAAGGTAAGACAGTGAACTCCGACATAAGTAAAGAGTCCAAACAACAAACAAAAACAAGGGAAACATGCCACAAGCATACCAAACACTCTAAATAGAGCAAAGAAGTCTAAAATGTGCTAAGTGCACAATCAATACCAGTTGAGCCTCACAACACTTAATACTCCCCCCTGATTGCGCATCTCTGCATTCCTAGCTCCCCCCGAATGGTGCAAGTCCAAGCATCAAACAGAAATGCTGAATTTTCCCTCGGAGAAGTGCTTTAGTCAAGAGATCAGCTGGCATATCAGCAGTAGAAGTGAAAGTAGGCGAAATAACACCTTTATCCACTACATCTCACAGCCAATACCATCGCAAATCAAGGTGTTTCATCCGCCCATGATGTTCTGGATGCTTCGCCACTTGAATGGCCGATTGGTTGTCCATTTGGAGTGATGAAGGTCTAGAAAGCATAATCCAAGCTCTTACATCAGTTTGCACATCCAAATGATCTCTTTCCCTGCTTCACATGCAGCCACATAATCTGCTTCAGTTGTGGACAAGGCCACAATGGGCTGGCACTTTGACATCCATGAAATGACTCCAGATCCGATCTTGACCACATATGCACCAGTAGATCGCCCAGAATCCTTGCAACTGCTATGATTTGCATCAGAATAGGTCATAAACAGTTCAGAATGCGAGAGGTCTGGGGAATAAGTGATACCATGGGTCAGAGAGTCCTTAATATAGCGAAACAAGTGTTTGATCGCATTCTAATGGGCTACACCAGGGTCAGAGGTGAATGAGATGAGCTGGCCAACTGCAAAAGCAATATCAGGATCAGTGGTG
>JBBPTS010000754.1:0-11303 GCA_038094235.1 Fistulinella staudtii
ATACATAATGCCCCTCCTCTCCCCTCTGCAGTACAACAAGCCTCCGCAACCACCAACTCACCCAAAGGGGCATGTTTTAATTGTGGACAAATGAGATATCTCCTAAAAGAATGTCTGAAACACAAAACTTCCTGCCCAGAATGCAAATGGCTTAGGGGGAAACACAAGAAGGAATGCCAGAAAGGCAACAGAAATGCTAGAGGTACAAAGATATCACAAGCCCCTGAAAGAAGTGCTCCCAAGACAGAGAAGGCAACAATGTGGGAAGTCGCAGATGAGAACCTGCAGGTCACTGACCCCTGGAATGAGATTAAGGGGAAAACCTTTGATCAAATGCAGGAGTACTTTATATGAAGGGCTTTTCAACAGAAGGGGAAAGGGAGGGCAAACTGAAACTGGAAAAACAGTTTGCCAAAAATAAGTATTCTTTCTTGGAAATTATGGACATAGTCAATACCTGGTCAGAGGCATCTCTTGATGAGTGTCATGCAGACCACAAATACATGCTTGATTCCTCTAATAAAACCAAGGAAGAAACAACACCCTTTCTGGAAGAACTCTTTACCAGATCAGCAAGGATCAAAGATGAAATTTCCCTCCAAATCTATATATCCCCTGATCAAAAGAACTGTGACTGGAACATGGTAGAAGCACTTCTCGATAGTGGCACCAATGTCACCTTCATCGATAAGACATGGACCAAAAGACACCACATCCCCACGAGAAAACTCTGCCACCCCATCTCAGTTATTAACATGGATGGAACCCCTAACTCCACAGGGAAAATCACCCACACAGCCCAGATCCAGATCGACTACAAAGGACATCGAGAAAGGATAGAGACAGAAGTAACCGACATCGCCACATTCCCCCTGGTAATAGGGTACAACTGGTTGAAGAAACACAACCTAGAGATCAACTGGAGATCTGGAAATTTAAAGTTCACCTGCTGCCCACATTCTTGTCACATGCTTCAGGATAGAAGCGAATTCCTAATGACCTGTGACAAGGAAAAACAAGATAACACCTGGTCAGTATACCATATAAGGGCAGCAATTGAAAAACCAAAAGAAGAAAAGAAGCAACCTGCACAACTGGTGCTGACATGCTTCTACAAATGGTTAAAGGTGTTTGAGGAGAAGGACTCTGAAAGAATGCCAATAAGGAAGCCCTGGGATCATGCTATTGATCTCAAAGATATCTTCACCCTAAAGAAAGGGAAGCTGATCCCTTTGGGACCTAAAGAACAAGAAGAAGTCTCAGCGTTCATAGATGAACAATTATGAAAGGGGTATATCCACTCCTTAAAATCCCCCCAAACCTTGCTGGTCTTCTTTATCCTAAAGAAGGATGGATGAAAATAAATGGTATAGGACTACCGATATCTAAATGAACATATGGTTCACAATAACTACCCCTTGCCCCTTATCTCTCAACTGGTAGACAAGCTTAAAGGAGTAAGAAAGTTTACAAAGATCGACCTCAGATAGGGGTATAACAATGTTCGAATCAAAGAAGGAGACAAATAGAAGGCAGCCTTTGTCTGTTTTAGAGGGGCCTTCGAACCCTTGGTCATGTACTTTGGGCTATGCAATTCCCCCTCCATCTTCCAAGCAATGATGAATGAGATCTTTATGGACTTAGAAGATGTGGTAGTCATCTACATTGATGACCTCCTCATATTCATGAAAACGGACTCTCAGGAAGAGTATGACCAAATTGTGAAAGAAGTATTAAAGAGACTCAAAGAAAATGACCTCTTCACAAAACCAGAAAAATGCACATTCTCTATGGAAGAAGTCGAATTCCTCAGAATGATGGTGGGAAAAGACAGAATAAAGATGGACAACAAAAAGGTGGAAGTGATACAAGGCTGGCCAAAACCAAGGAACCTTCATGATGTACAAAGCTGCCTAGGGTTAGCAAACTTCTACCACCACTTCATTAAAAACTACCCATCCATCACAAAACCCTTAACCTGCCTCACAAAGAAAGACTTGCCCTTCCAGTGGCAGTCAGAAGAATAGGAAGCCTTGGACAGGCTGAAAAAGACATTTTCCACAGCACCCATCCTCACTTTCCCAGATGATGAAACAGAGTATAGATTACAGACCGACACATTGGATTTTGCCACAGGGGCAATTCTGGAAACAAAAAGGAAGATTGCTGGCACCTCGTTGCCTTCTTCTCCCATACCCTCAATGACACTAAAAGGAACTACCCAGTGTTCGACAAAGAAATGCTTAGTGTCATCAGGGCATTAGAGAAGTGGAGGCATTACCTAGAAGGGGCATGTTTCTAGTTCGAGATCTGGAATGACCATGCAAACCTCCAGTGGTTCATGCAAAACAAGATCTGAACAGACAACAAGCTTGATGGAGCCAGTATTTATCATGCTTCAATTATGTCTGGGTACATAAACCAGGCATGGCAATGGCTGCAGTGGATGTGCTTTCTAGAAGAAGCAATCACACAGAAGGAGTTAAGAACAACAATAAAGGCATCCAACTCATTACCCCAGATAAGATCTGCTTGAGGTGCATTGAACATGATGGGGACAGAATCCTCAACCAAATCCAATCGGAAACTCTACAACTTTGGGAATCAGAGGTCCTTAATATAGAAAACCAGAGGGCAGAGCTCTCAGATAATGGAGTCTTTAGGAAGGAAGGCAAACTCTTCACACCAGAAAAGGTCTGAATGATGATAATGACCACACACCACAATACACCTATGGCTGGACATCCAGAAGTGGAAAAGATGATGAGCCTAATCCAGACTCACTACTATTAGCCAGGAATGACCAAAGATGTGAAAGAATATATGGCCCAGTGCCACACCTGCCAGAAAATGAAGACAGGAAACACAGCTCCAGCCAGAAAGCTACAACTGCTAGAACTACCAAACATGCCATGGGAAGATATTTCCGCCGACTTCCTCACCGATTTACCCATCTCCCATGGCTATGATTCAGTTCTTGCTGTTATGGGTCAATTCTCCAAAGAAGTAGAATTCATACCCTGTCACAAAACCATCAGCACGTTTGAAATGGCTAAACTCTATCTAGAGTGTGTTTGGATGAACCACGGACTACTCCGAAGCATTGTGTCAGATCGCGGCCAGCAATTCCCTACATAAGTAATAAAAGATCTATGCACTTGCTTAGGAATAAAGCCCTGCCTATCCACAGCATCACATCCACAAATGGACAGACAGACAGAGCACATCATTAGGGACCTACAGCAATACCTCCAGTTGTTCATCTGTGACCATCAGAATGACTGGAGTGAATGGCTGCCCATCACTCAATTCTCCTATAACTCAAAGAAGCAGGCTTTCTTATAAAAAAATCCATTCAAAGTCACACGGATATACCCACCAAGGATAGGAATAGAACCTGGTACTTCTAAAGCCCCAGCGGCAGATGACCTCACTTAGAAGATCAAGCAAACCCTCATAGAAAGGTCTGTCAACTTAGAAAAAGCCAAGGAGGCAATGAAAAAGCAAGCCAACAAGCACCAATCTGATGCTCCTGAATACAAGCTGGGAGATCAGGTCTTGCTCACATAGGATAACCTCTGCTTGATGCAGGAATCATGAAAACTCTCTAAAAAATGACTAAGCCCTTTTCAGATCATACAGATTATTGGCTGGAATGCTGTTAAACTACCCCTTCCCTCCTATATAAAAATACATCCAGTGGTAAATGTATCATGGATTAAACCATATAAGGAACGCCTTGACGGCCAACCCATACAGAATCCAGGTCCAGTCCTAGTGACCAAGGATCAGGATGAAGAATATAAAGTCGATTTCATAGTTGACACTCACAAACATCAGAACAAGTGGGAATATCTGGTGCATTGGCATGGATACTTGGAAAAAGACCACACATGGGAACCAGAGAAGAATCTCACCCACATCAAAGAGGCAATAGCAGAATTCCACAAAAAGAATCCCAAACTTCACCTACACGAATTGTTTTACAAAAACTTTGGCCTTGAAAACCCTTACAAAACCCTATTTATTTGTGCTGTCACCTTCACATCCCTCCCAACCACCCAATAGGGTCTTAAATGAAACTTGAAGACTATGAGAAGGGGATGGTGTTATGAATCCAATAAAGTCTTGAAGACTTAGATGTCTTTCTTTGCTTTCAACTGATATAAGCAAGGTCACATGACTAACAATGTGACTCATCACATAATGATGAAGATCACCTGATCTAGAAGAGACTGAACCCCTTTGCAACAAGTGTCACACTCTTGGACCTTTCCTTATATGTGAGGCACTGCCCTTTTCATCTCCATCCTGTGTAACAGACACTGACACTGTTACGAACTCAATAAAGTCTTGATGACTTAGACGTTTTTCTTCGCTTTCAAATGACATAAGCCAGGTCACGTGACTAACCTCATGACACATCACATGACGATGAAGATCACATGATCTAGATGAGACCCAAACCCTTAGGCACCACTAGTCTGTTTCTACTTTCCATATACGTGGGGTACTGTCCCTTTCATCTCTGTCCTGTGCAACTGGCACCGGCATCAGACGTAACGACATACATGAGTATTTAATCTCCGTTCGCTTCTCTTCCATCACAGAAGGCACTGCCTTTATTACTTCCGACAACCCTTGATGTACACGGCATCCTTATGTTTACTTATCGCCCAATGGCGCATTATGCTCTTATGGTACGATTCTTAGAAATACGTTTATGGTAATTAAGCACAAACATATACACACCTCCTTATGAATATAAAAAAGTGAATCCACTGAGCATAAAACCTCAGTCGGATTTACTTGAAGTTGCCCACCAAGCACTTACGAGGCCTCCACTCAGTTCCCCTTCTCCACTTGAAACCCTTTGAGAGGTCTTTTCATTTCACTTAAATCCGACTACCCACTTCACCATCGACAACAGTCTTTGCTGAAGGATCAAGAAGAACAGACGCTGCAAACATAGGATGATTAAAGAAGTAATGTCCACCAGAAGTTCCGTACCTCGCATACGCTAACAGGACCAGTGCCATCCTCGCACTTCTCCATCTCCTCCACCCCTCCCACAGATCTTTTCGCCAACGAACCGGCACCACTCGGCCCGGAGGTAGTAGCCTCCCACCAGAAGTTCAACAAAGAGGCAAGCCTCTTTATCCAAAGCATAACCGACCTCATCGAGCAAGCCGACCGCAGGCAGCGCTCCAACTGACTCGCCCCCAGCTTCTATGAGGAGCTCCAAGGACCCTACCTCCTGCTCGAGATCGAGTATCTGGTAGAGAAGGCAGAAGAGAACGGATTGGATCTTCGTGGTACTGCGGAGAGACTCGATACGTACAGTGGGGATTGCATTGCCTTTCTGAATGGGTTGAAAGAAGGGAGACTGGTAGGACCCTTAGGAGAGAAAAGAGACGTATCGGAGATTGGAGTACAGACAGAGGAAGGCCCGAGAAAGAAGTGGGTAAAAAGGAACTACCCGTACACATCCAAAGCGAGAGCAGACCCTCGTTCCCCCCTCCGCCCCTCTTATCTTTTGAAGAAGGCCAAGAAGTAAGGCCTTGGGTCAGTAGGAGATTGAAAGAAATCCCTTGTGTATCATTGCAGAGATAGCAACCCCCCCTAATTCATATCCTTTTCCATAAATGTCGTACAAAGAACAGCTTGACACACTCAGGGGCCAACTCCAGGCCATGGTTGCCGAGATGAACGCCCAAGCTCACGAAATAAGGTCACTCAAGGAGCAAAGAGATAATGCCCTTGCAGTCACAAATAATCAGAGCTGGGCAGGGTCATCCACGGGTGGAAGTAGGATAGAAGCCTTCAAAGACCCCGGAGAATACGACGGGTCCAAAGCCAAGTTTGACGAGTGGTGGATCAAGATGCGATCCTGGCTCCACTCAAACCCCTTCTTTCTAGTAAAAAGCCAGATATAGCGACAGGATGGATAAGCTAAATCCGATCACCGGCGAACAAGAATACAACATCAAACTCGTGGAAGGCATGAGAGCAGTGTTGTCACGTCTAAAAGGGCAAAAAGGAGGACCCTGGGCGCAATCAGAGCTAGAGAAGCTCCTACAAGGAAGGACTACCTTCAAAAGATGGGAGGACTTCGAAACAGAATTTGAAGGACTCATGAAACCAATGTTGCACCACGACTGGGCAATGGTGAATATCACCAAATTAAGACAAGGAAAGGACGACATCGACACCTTCCTCGCCAAGTGGCAAGCAGCCAACAACTGAGCAGAACTAAGCAACGAACACGGGGTCCTGCTCCTAGAACAAGCAGTGTCTGATGAAATCAGACAAGAACTCTTCCAAACGGACCAACGGAGTCTGTTCATCTCTACCACCTTGTCCAACATACGAAAGATTGGCAAGGCCTTTGAAGCATACAGAATGTACACTGGACAAAATATACGAAATGCCCCACCACCTGCGACGGCTAGACAAGCCACCACCGCCAGCGGAAGTACCTCAAGAGGGGGAGTATGCTTCAACTGCGGACAGACGGGACATCTCCTAAAGGAATGCCCAAAACCAAAAATCTCCTGCCCCAAATGCAAGTGGGTGGGAGGAAAACACAAGAAGGAGTGCCGGAAAGGCAACCGAAACGCCAGGGGTGCAAAGACGTCACAAGCCCCTGAAAGAAGAAGTACGCCGAAAGAAGAAGGCACAACCACATGGGAGGTAGCCGACGAAACTCCACAAGTATCTGACCCCTGGAATGAAATCAAGGGGAAGACCTTTGACCAAATGCAGGAGTATTTCGTAAGAAGGGCCTTCCAACAGAAGGGGAAAGGGAGGGCGAACTGAAACCGGAAAAACGGTTCGCCAACAATAGGTATTCTTTCGACACATGGTCAGAGGCGTCTCTTGATGAGCGCGGTGCAGACCAGAAATGCACGCTTGATTCCTCTTGCACAAACAAGGAAGAAACACCCCCTTTTCCGGAAGAACTCTACACCAGATCGGTCATAACTAAAAACGAGATCAGTCTAAAGACACGAATCTCACCTGATCAGAAGAACCATGACTGGCACACAGTAGAAGCACTCCTAGACAGCGGGGCAAATGTGACCTTCATTGACAAAGCATGGGCAGAGACTCATCACATCCCCATGAAAAAGTTATGCCACCTAATCTCTGTTATCAATGTAGATGGCACGCATAATTCGGCAGGATGAATCACGCACACAGCCCTAATCCAAATCGAATGTCAAGGACACCGAGAAAAGATAGAGGCAGAAGTCACTAATATCGCCACGTTCCCTCTGGTCATAGAGTACAATTGGCTAAAGAAACACAACCCGGAGATCGACTGGAGATCCGGGAACCTAAAGTTTACCTGTTGTCCCCGTTCCTGTCACATGCTCCAAGATCGAAGTGAGTTCTTGGTTGCATGCAATAAAGAAGAATAGGATAATGCCTGGGCAGCATACCATGTTTGAGCTGCCATAGAAGTCCCGAAGGAAGAAAGGAAGCGACCCGCACAACTGGTGTCCGCTCGTTTCCACCAATGGTTAAAGGTGTTTGAGGAAAAAGATTCCGAAAGAATGCTGCTAAGAAAACCCTGGGATCACTCCATAGATCTCAAAGAAACCTTCATTCCAAAGAAAGAGAAGATGATCCCTTTGGGACCCAAAGAACAAGAAGAAGTTTCGGCATTTATAGACGAACAATTACGAAAGGGGTACATACGCCCCTCGAAATCCCCCCAAACCTCGCCGGTCTTCTTTGTCCCAAAGAAGAATGGAAGAAAATGCATGGTACAGGATTACCGCTATTTAAACGAACACACGGTTCGGAACAACTACCCGCTGCCCCTTATCTCTCAGCTGGTAGATAAGCTCAAAGGGGCAAAGAAATTTACGAAGATCAACCTCAGATGGGGTTACAATAATGTTCGCATCAAGAAAGGAGACGAGTGGAAGGCCACATTCGTTTGTTTCAGAGGGGCCTTCGAACCTTTGGTCATGTACTTCGGGCTGTGCAACTCGCCCTCGACCTTCCAAGCCATGATGAACGAGATCTTCGCAGATTTAGAAGACGTAGTGGTGGTCTATATCGACAACCTCCACATATTCACGAAAACGGATTCCCAGGAGGAACACGATCGAATCGTGAAAGAAGTTCTAAAAAGGCTAGAAGAAAATGATCTCTTCGCCAAGCCGGAAAAATACACGTTCTCCATGGACGAAGTAGAGTTCCTTGGAATGACAGCGGGAAAGGATGGGATCAAAATGGACAACGAGAAGGTGGATGCAATACAAGCGTGGCCAAAGCCTAGGAATCTCCACGACATATGAAGCTTCCTAGGGCTAGCCAACTTCTACCACTGATTCATCAAGGACTACGCATCCATCGCGAAACCCCTGACCCGCCTGATAAAAAAGGACCTGCCCTTTCAGTGGCAGATAGAAGAACAAGAAGCCTTTGACAGGCTTAAAGAAGTGTTTTCCACAGCCCCCATACTAGCATTCCCGGATGACGAAACAGAGTACAGGCTACAGATGGACGCATCGGATTTTGCCACAGAGGCAATCCTGGAAACGAAAAAGAAAGATCAATGGCACCCAGTCACCTTCTTCTCTCATGCCCTAAACGACACTGAAAGGAACTACCCGGTGTTCGACAAAGAGATGCTAAGCGTAATCAGGGCACTCGAGAAGTGGCGCCACTACCCAGAAGGGGCATGACTCCAGTTCGAGATCTGGAATGACCATGCCAACTTACAGTGGTTCATGCAGAAGCAAGATCTCAACAGACGTCAGGCTCGATGGAGCCAGTATTTATCTAGATTCAATTACGTCTGGGTCCACAAACCAGGCACAGCAATGGCCACAGCTGATGTGCTCTCTAGAAGAAGCGATCATGCAGAAGGAGTTGAAAACGATAACAAGGGAATTCAACTCATCACCCTGGATAAGATCCGTTTGACACGCATCGAAGATGATGGGGACAGAATCCTCGACCAAATCCGATCGGAAACCCTACAGCTTCGGGAATCGGAGGTCAACCTAATAGAAAACCAGGGAGCAGAGCTCTCAGACGATGGCGTCTTTAGGAAAGAAGGCAGAGTTTTCACACCAGAAAAGGTCCAAATAATGGTAATGACCAGTCACCACAACACACCAGTGGCAGGACATCCAGGAGTGGAGAAGACAATGAGCCTGATCCAGACACACTACTATTGGCCAGGAATGACCAAAGACGTAAAAGACTACATGGCTCGATGCCACACTTGCTAAAAAATGAAGACAGGAAACATGGCTCCAGCCGGCAAGCTACAACCGCTGGAACTGCCAAACATGCCATGGGAAGATATCTCCACCGACTTTCTCACAGATCTACCCATCTCCCAAGGCTATGACTCAGTACTTGCCGTTATGGATCGTTTTTCTAAAGAAGTAGAATTCATCCCCTGTCATAAAACCATTAGCGCGTTTGGACAAACCATGGACTTCCCCGAAGCATCGTGTCAGATCGCAGCCCGCAATTTGCTGCACAAGTCATGAAAGATCTGTGCACACACCTAGGAATAAAACCACGCCTATCAACGGCATCACATCCACAAACAGACAGACAGACGGAGTGAATCATCAGGGACCTACAGCAATACCTTCGGTTGTTCATCTGCAACCATCAGAATGACTGGAGTGAATGGCTGCCCATCACTCAATTCTCATATAATTCGAAGAAGCAAGCCTCTTCACAGAAAACTCCTTTTGAAGTCACACAGACTTACCCACCAAGGATGGGAATAGAGCCTGGAACCTCTAAAGCCCCAGTGGCAGACAAACTAGCTCAAAAGATTGAGCAAACCCTTGTGGAAACATCCGCTAACCTAGAAAAGGCCCAAGAGGTAATGAAAAAACAAGCCGACAAGCACCGATCTGATGCCCCTGAATATAAATTAGGCGATCAGGTGCTGCTCGCAACGGACAACCTCCGCTTGACACAGGAATCACGAAAATTGTCTGAAAAGTGGCTAGGCCCCTTCCAGATAACCTAAATCATCGGCCGAAATGCCATGAAACTACTCCTTCCTTCCTCCATTAAAATCCATCCGGTGGTAAATGTATCACGGATTAAACCATATAAGGAACGCCTTGATGGCCAACCTATACAGAACCCAGGTCCAGTTCTAGTAACCGAGGATTGGGATGAAGAATATGAAGTCGATTTCATCGTTGACGCTTGGAAACGACGGAACAGATGGGAATATCTTGTGCACTGGCATGGATACTTGGAAGAAGACCGCACCTGGGAACCTGAGAAGAATCTCACCCACACCAAAGAGGCGATAGTGGAATTCCATGAGAAAAACCCCAAGCTCCACCTACGCAAGTCGTTCTACGAGAACTACGGCTTGGAAAACCCCTACAAAACCCTCTTCGTACGCGCCATCACTTTCACATCCCTCCCAACCACCCATTAAGGTCTTCGATGGAACTTGAAGACCATGAAAAGGGGATGGTGTTACGAACTCAATAAAGTCTTGATGACTTAGACGTTTTTCTTTGCTTTCAAATGACATAAGCCAGGTCACGTGACTAACCTCATGACACATCACATGACGATGAAGATCACATGATCTAGACGAGACCCAAACCCTTCGCGACAAGTGTCGCACCCTTGGGCACCACTAGCCCATTTCTACTTTCCATATATGTGGGGCACTGTCCCTTTCATCTCCATCCTGTGCAACTAGCACCGGCATCAGACGTAACGACATACATGAGTATTTAATCTCCGTTCGCTTCTCTTCCATCACAGAAGGCACTGCCTTTATTACTTCCGACAACCCTTGATGCACACGGCATCCTCATGTTTACTTATCGCCCAATGGCGCATTATGCTCTTATGGTACGATTCTTAGAAATACGTTTATGGTAATTAAGCACAAACATGTACACACCTCCTTATGAATATAAAAGAGTGAATCCACTGAGCGTAAAACCTCAGTCGGATTTACTTGAATTGCCCACCAAGCACTTATGAGGCCTCCACTCAGTTCCCCTTCTCCACTCGAAACCCTTTGAGAGGTCTTTTCGTTTCAGACACCAGAAGTCCACGATACATGAGTATTTAATTTCTGTTCCTTCTCATCCATTACAGAAGACACTGCCTTATTGGTTCTGAAGACCCTTGATGCACACAGCATCCTCACATCTTACTTATCACTCAATGGCATATTATGCTCATATGGTATGACTTTAAGAAATATGTTTATAGAACTGTGCACAAACATGTACATACACTATGCACTCAATATAAAAGAGTTGCTCAACTGAGAG
>JBBPTS010000755.1:0-11287 GCA_038094235.1 Fistulinella staudtii
CACGCAGCGCTCGGCCGACTCGGGTACAAACCCCCCGAAGAGACGCCCTCACTAGACTCCGCCCTAGGACTTCTGCTCGAATTCATAACGGGCGCCCCAGGACTCACAGGACCCAACACAGAGCTGCACTTCGCGATAGCTGGAACAATCCAAACAGCTATAGATGCACGGCTCACCCACAGAGAAACGGCAATAATCAACCCCCGGGCACCGCCACAGGAACAAATCGAATGACTGGAAGAGACAGTCTCAGGACACGAGGAAAGAATGGAAACCCTCACAACTGCAGCCACGGAAATCAAGGAAGCAATGGCAAGCATTGCAACTCGATTCGAGGAAGCAGTAGACAAGGCAGCGAGGACACTCCACCCTGGTCCAGCTCAAAGTGCAAACTCCTATGCAGCAGTTGCAGCAGCGACTGCCCACACCAAGAACTCCCCCCATATAGATGTGATAGCAAAGAGCAAAGTGGACTCACACCAGATCGTCATCACCAGCACTAACCCAGAGCTGACCAACCTCTCACACAAGGAAATTGTCACCAAGGCCAACACAGCAATTGAACTTATTACCAAACTGGACAATGACACCCCCCAACCCCCAGTCCTCTTCATCTCAGCCCAGTTTGGCAGCAAGGTCAGACTCAAGGTGGAACAAGTGAGGGGAGCAGAATGGCTCAAAGACAAGGGCAGCAGGGTGACTTTTCTAACAATTTGATGCTAGCTCAAGTTTTGTTGACAGGACATATCAGATGTAACCGATGTGCTTCCTCAACTATCAAAGGAGGGACATAAGATAGGGATCTTATCTGTTACTTCAAAGGGTGCAATAAGGATCACCTTCAGAGTTGCTCTTCATGCTTCAGAACCTTGTCAACCCTATCTTCTGTGAGGGCAAAGGGCAAGTGGTGGTGGCAGGACTTGTTCACCAATGAAGAGGGGAATGGTTGAGTAAGCAACTCCACTTCAGCTACTGTCAGGAGTCCCACTGGTAGAGCACACTGGTTAGGTGTGAGATCCAAGTTAACAAGACTAGAGGGCATCTACTACTAGCCCTCATACTTATATACATCTTCTGGTGAGGCAGTGTATGGCCTCATATAGTATCGTACCATTGTGGCTATCTTGTGGCCACGTCAGTGTCCTTCTGATAAGAGAACATGTATTCTCCTCATATCCATCAAATGGAAGAGAAGGCCCTGCCTTCTTATCTAACCTCATGGCAACCTCATGTGCTGCTTCTAAGTCCTAGGATCAATCTATGATCTGATCTTCTTCATCTAAGATCCAACCACAATGGGATCTTCTTCTAGAGATCTCAGATCTCACTTCTGGTGGTGGAGATAGTGCAATCTCTCTTCTATCCTTCTAGGATTCTTCTAAGTGTCACTGATAAGATTAGGACCTGCAACCATGCAATAGGATTCGGAGATTGCCGTGATAAGATAAGATTGTCGAAATCTAATCTTCTTCAGCACGTACTTCTGTGCAGGAGTGATAACGATAGCGATCATTACATCAGATAGTAGTGGAATTCATCCCAATCACTTTCACACTGGAATACCAATTATCACCAAGAACAACAGAAGACCTCTCAAATCTATCACCTGACTGCATCATGAATGCCAAATGGATCAAACCACTGTGAAACCAATCAGAAGAGCAGAGAGTAGCACACCTAATGGTAAGTTTCCTCAACCTACACAATGCTAATGTTGCTATCTGCTAAGGACTGTCCATCAAGGGCAAGAAAATAAAAGTCAGGAAACAGCTACCAGATGTTGCAGATCTGGGCTATGAAGTGAACCTAACTCTTCTGACTTCTGAGAGCGAGAGACCTTCGACGTGGAGCAAGGGAGATGAGGGAAGTGGACTGAGGTACACCATGTGAGGGCTCTCCCTTATATAGTGAGTGAGGGGTGGACTGAGTGAGCTACCTGGCTGCTTATCTGCTTGTTAGATGAAAGTTCCAAGTTCACAAGACTGGGGTTACCAGCTGAGTTCTTTGGGTTTATATATGTATAGAGGAAGGCTGTACATGGCTGTGTAACTACCCTAATTGAGGCACTAGCTTATCTGGGCTATGTATGAGAAGCGATAAGTACATCAGAATGTTCTATCAGAAAGCATAGCTGAGATAATAAGAATAGAGATGGAGATTAATAATGCATGTGTTGCATGAGGTATAGAAGAGAAGAGATGGGAATGAATGTGAGAACACAATGTGCAGTGCTGACTGATATGGTTAGATGAGATCTGTATCTTAGATGAGATCTGCCACATGTCAGCAAGTGCAGAGGAAAGGGAAAGAGTCTGAAGAAAAGGAGAAAACTTCTAAGTCCCTTCAGATAAGATCCTTTCCCGCTATTGTGTGATATCTGATAAGATACTGGAGATTGCCAAGATAAGATAAGATCATCAATAGGGGTAAAAGGGAAGGAATTCATAATGGGCATAGTTGAGCATCTATACTGGTCCTTGCCATCACTTCTAAGTTGGAAGCATGAAAGTAATGAGCTGTTACAGGCTAGACCCTTGTCTCCCTGTGTTTCACACTGTCATCCATGCCTTCACCTCATGTTTGGCTAGATGCCTCATTGCAAGTTCACAGTTCATTTCTATTTATGCTATTGATGATGTCATGGTCTGAACTATGACACATTCCCTTATCTTTACCCTATCGCTATCTATTGACATCATAGAACACTCTAGTCCACCTTATATACAGTGTATGTTGATCCATGCTCCCTCCCTTATGTAATGATTGTAACGGCTTGTTACTTTTACACTTCAGACTTAGAAGCAATGGCAAGAACTGGTATAGATGCACAGCCCAAACCACTATGTCTTTGACAGGTGAGAAGCCTTATCTTATCTTATCATGGCAATCTCCAGTATCTTATCAGATATTACACGATTGCAAGGACTTAGACACTTTCTCCCTTTTTCCCTCTCCTTCCGCACTAGCTAATGGATGGCAGATTTGATCTAAGATACTGATTTCATCTATCCATATCAGTCAGCACTGCCTCATATGTTCTCACACTTATTTCCGCTCCTCTTCTCTTCTATGACTCATGCCCAACATACCCTTTTAATTACCACTATCTCGGCTATGCTCTTCTGATGGACCTTCTGATGTACTTATCACTTCTCATGCACAGCCTAGATAAGAAGTGCCTTGATTAGGATAGGCACAGCCATGTACTATGTATATATAAAGCTGGGTAGCTCAACTGGTAAAAACCCCAGTCTTGCTTACTTGAATCTCACACCTAACCAGTGTGCTCTACCAGTCAGACTCAGTCCTCCTCTCAATCACTTACAAAGCAACCCTATGCCTTCGATAGGCTATTCCTCCCCTCTGAAGTAAGAAGAAATTCTTTCGGTTTCAATGATGTCATATGGTCCATGCATTATAGTAGATAGTATTTAATAGAAGCAATCCAGCAGATAAAGGCCTCAGCTTTATTCACTTGATCTTTTCACATCAACTGATATGAAGAAGTCTCACCCTTGCCTGGTTTGATATAAATATCAACCATGATAGATGAAGTCCCTCACCATTGAAGCAAGCTTACTCCTATTCATCTTCACCCCATGTCTAGGACATCCTACCTTCCCTATGTCCTGTTTCTCCTTCCTCTTATTAGGATATAGAGGCTGACATTCTACATCTACAACTAAGCAAGTTGATTGTGTTGTTTCACCAGAACCATAGAGATGCTTCAAATATCACTCTTTTGCCCTGAACCACATCTCCACCACATGCCTAGCAACTCAAGACATATGTAGAACATGCAGTGGAACCCATAGAACCAGCTTCTGTGACACAAGTCAAGACAAAGAGAAACACTACTGCACTATATGCAAAACAAGAGGTCACACAACATGGAGCTGCAACTGC
The DNA here is from genome assembly GCA_038094235.1 of Fistulinella staudtii. Taxonomy (NCBI): domain Eukaryota; kingdom Fungi; phylum Basidiomycota; class Agaricomycetes; order Boletales; family Boletaceae; genus Fistulinella; species Fistulinella staudtii. Next base: position 3,907 of record JBBPTS010000755.1, read on the forward strand.
CCAGCCTATCTGACAGTCTTGAGAAAAATGCAAGCAAGACAAAAAGAAGCTAAGTGTACCTTTTTCCCAACTGCATCAGACCTCTACTCATGGGAGACCACAAAAACAGCAGACAAAAGTGAATACTAGGTGTCCCAGCACCAGTAGGCAAACCAAGCAACACAAGAAGGACAGAAAGTAGTAGAAAGGACCTGAAAGAAGAAAGCCCAGGGTGATACCCCAACTCAAGTGCAAAATGCCCAGTGAGAAAGAGCAACCAGCCAATCAGGCCCCCACCAAACCATCCTCAACAACCTGCTACTGAAGCAAACCTTACTTCTATTCTTCAAGGAAGGCCTTTGATGAGGAATCAAGAATGAGATGTGAAGTGGACTGGGTTAGGTCATGTGAGAGTCTTCCTTTATATAGTGAGAGAGGGGTATTGTTGTAAATCCAGGCTAGACCCTTGTCTCCCTGTGTTTCACACTGTCATCCATGCCCTCACCTCATGTTTGGCTAGATGCCTCATTGCAAGTTCACAGTTTATTTCTATTTATGCTATCGATGACATCATGGTCTGTACCATGACACATTCCCTTATCTTTGTTACAAATCCAATAAAGTCCTGATGACTTAGACATTTTCTTTTGCTTTCCACTGATATAATCCAGGTCACGTGACCAACCACATGACTCATCACATGACGATGAAGATCACATGATCTAGAAGAGACTGAACCTCTTATGACAAAGTGTCGCACCCTTGGGCACTGAAACGCGAAGACCTTCTCTAACTTCAAGAGTAGCCTATCGAAGGCATAGTGTGTTTATTCAACAGGAGGATGGGAGGAACTGAGTCTGACTGGTAGAGCACAGCCGTAGGCGTGAGATCCAAGTAAGCAAGACTGGGGTTTTACCAGTCAAGCTACCTGGCTATATATATGCAAAAGTACATGGCTGTGTCTATCCTAATCGAGACAGAGCTTTATCTAGGCTGTGTGTGAGAAGTGATAAGTACATCAGAAAGTTCTGTCAGAAAACATAGCCGAGATAGCAGTAATGAAAAGAGCATGTATTACATGAGGCATAGGAATGGAAGAAGCGGAGATGAGTGTGGGAACATAATTGGCTGTGCTGACTGATATGGATAGATGAGATCGGTATCTTAGATCAGATCTTCCTTATGTCAGTGAGAGCGTGGGAAAAGAAAGAAGAGAAAGAGAAGGAAAGAGAAAACGACTAAGTCCCTCGTGATCGTGTGATATCTGATAAGATACTGGAGATTGCCGAGATAAGATAAGATAACCTGTCAAAGGCATAAAGGTGGGGGCTGTGCTTCTATGCCAGTCCTTGCCATTGCTTCGAGATCTGAAGCATGGAAGTAACGAGCCGTTACAGGCACCACTAGCCTTTTCCCTATTTCCTAATATACAGGGCACTGCCCTTTAATCTCCATCCTGTGCAACTGGCACCAGCATCAGACATAATGACTCACACGTCTATTTAATTTCTGCTTCTTCTCTTCCATTACAGAAGGTACTACCTTATTGGTTCCAAAGACCCTTGATGCAAGTTGCATCCCCATGTTTACTTATCGCCCAATGGCACAATATGCTTTTATGGTACAATTCCTAGAATTATGCTTATGGTAGTTATGCCACAAACATGTACATATAAGTTTATGAATATATAAACCAGGTAGCTTTGCTGAGGACGAATCCTCAGTCAAAGTAACTTGGCAGTGCAGACCTTAAAAGCCTCTGAGCCTTTTACTCGACCCTTCTCCTCTAAAAGTCATTGATTGGCTTTTTCATTTCACTTTACTTTGACTACCAACTTCACCATCAATAAGAACATCTTTGCTAAAGGCCCAACCTCTGCTCTTGCCATCGCCAAAGACAGCACTTTGTCAAGCAGCCTGTGAAGAACTGCTACAAGTCTAGAAGAGACTTAAACCCTCTGACGTTTGAAGAAGAAACTCCTTAAAGAAGTAAGGCACACGAAGTCTAGAAGAGGACAGAGTTGAAGAAGCAACTGGTATCCCTTTACATGAGCATTGAAGTGGGCGCACTTTCTTAACTATAAAGAGTAGCCTTTCAAAGGCGTAGTGTGCTGTGGACAGCAGAGGGTGGGCGGACTGAGTCTGACTGGTAGAGCACAGCCGTAGGCATGAGATCCAAGTAAACAAGACTGGGGTTTAACCAGTCAAGCTACCCAGCTATATATATGCAAGAGTACATGGCTGTGTCTATCCTAATCAAGCATGGTCTTATCTAGGCTGTGAGTGAGAAGCGATAAGTACATCAGAAGAGTCCATCAGAAAGCATAGCTGAGATAGCGGTAATGAAATGGGCATGTGTTACATGAGGCATAGGAATGGAAGTGAAATGGAGATTAGTGTGAGAGACATAATGTGGCAATGCTGACTGATATGGTTAGATGAGATCTCTATTGTTAGATTGGATCTTCCTTATGTCAGTGATTGCATAAGAATGAGAAAGAGAAAAGAGAAAAGGGTAAGTCCTTGCGATCGAGTGGTTATCTGATAAGATACTGCTGATTGCCAAGATAAGATAAGATAATGTTCTGCTTGTCAAAAGCATAGTGGTTTGGGTTGGGCGTCTACACCTGTTTTTACCATTGCTTCTAAGTCTGAAGCATGGAAGTAATGAGCCGTTACAAGCATAGCAGTAGCTCAGCCACTTCATCAGAGGAAGCTCTAGAGGTGGAAGGTAGAAGACCTCCCTCAGGCTGACTAGGTCAATGGACCATTCACTTCTCCCTGCCAGCAGCTCCTTGAGGAATAGAAGCACTGCTTCCTAGAGATCTAGCTGTGGCACAGAAACAGAAGTTTATCTTTGGATCAGCACTTCTAATCATCATACCTTCAGGAAAGGTATTCTTCACTCAAAGGGAATGCCCTTACCCAGCCCAATTCATTCCTTTCGCCACCCTCCATTATGTACATCAGATAGAAGAAGCTATCAGGGAGGACCAGGAGTGAAAAGAAGCTAAGAAGAAGAAGGAAGAAAAAGATCTTGCTTTACTCCAATCCCAGCTTAAAGAAGCTATCCAAATCCTGGAAAGGAATAGAAGAGAAATTGAAGGCCTAAGAAAGGAGATCAGATACCTAAAGGAATACACCCTCTCTTATGGCACTCCTACTTGAAGCATCCCTCTCCTACTTGCAGCAGCAGCAGAAGTCATAGGAATAATCCTTGCCCTCATTGCTAGTCAGGCAACCTCATCCCCCTTGACGAAACCTCAGGCTTTGAAAGCCACAATAACCCTAACAGGGCTAGAGTACTCTCTGAAGATCTCTTGGTACTTCCTAGACAAGGAAAGAATCAGAGAAGGAGATAATGAGGAAGAAGCTGAAGAACCAGCAGAAGAATTTGTTGAAGAAGAAGATGATGAAGACACAGAAGCATGGAGAAGAGAAGCTGACCTCCAATGGAACGCCATGATCAGCTGGAACTCTACTCCAGAAGACAAAAATAGGGTAGATCGCCTAGAAGATAACTAGGGCCCTATTCCACTACCAGAAGACGTTCCTGAAGAAGATATCTTAACACTGGACAGAAGGGATCCAGACCTACCAACAGAAGCACCTCCATTGTATCAGGTTCATGTTCCTGATCACATGCTGGATATAGATAGTTTCATGTAATGCCAGAAAGGCAACTGAAATGCCAGAGGTGCAAAGACATCAAAAGTCCCTGAAAGAACTGGGTCATCAGAAGAAGGCATGACCCAATGGGAGGTAGCCAACGAAACTCTGCAGGTCTCAGATCTCTGGAATGAGATAAAGGGAAAGACATTCAACCAAATGCAGGAGTACTTCGTAAGAAGGGCCTTCCAGCAAAAGGGGAAAGGGAAGGCAAACTGAAACTGGAAAAATGGTTCGCCTATAATAGGTATTCTTCTTTGGACATTACAGACACATTCAATACATGGTCGGAGGCGTCTCTTGATGAGCGCGGTGTGGACCAGACATGTATACTTAATTCTCCCATTAAACCCAAAGAAGAACTGACTCCCTTTCCAGAAGAACTTTATACCAGATTGGCAAGGACAAAAGCTGAGATATCGCTAAAAATATGTATTTCCCTCAATCAGAAGAACCGTGACTGGAACACAGTAGAAGCTCTTCTCGACAGTGGCACCAATGTCACCTTCATTGACAAGTCATAGGTGGAAAAGTACTGCATCCCCATGAGAAAGCTTCGACACCCTATCTTCATAATAAACATCAAAGGAACGTATAACTCTGCCAGAAAGATAACCCACACAGCACAGATACAGATTGACTATAAAGGACATCAGGAATGGTTAGAAGCAGAAGTAACCGATATTGCCACTTTCCCTCTGGTCATAGGGTACAACTGGCTAAAAAAGCATAACTCAGAAATCAACTAGAGATCTAGAGAATTAAAGTTCACCTGCTGCCCTTGCTCCTGTCACGTACTCCAAGATCAAAGCAAATTCTTGACCATGTGCGAAAAGGAAGAACAGGATAACGCTTGGTCAACATACCATATTTGGGCTATGATAGAAAAGTGAAAGAAGAAAAGAAGCAACCTGCACAACTGGTGCCAGCATGCTTCCACAGATGGCTAAAGGTGTTTGAGGAAAAAGATTCTGTTACAAATCCGTAAAAGTCTTGAAGACTTAGAAGCTTTCTTTTGCTTTCGCTGACATAAGACAAGTCATGTGACTAATAATGTGATGCATTACATGAAGATCACATGATCTAGAAGAGACCAAACCCTTCATGACAAGTGTCGCATCCTTGGGCACTATTAGCCCGTTTCCTCTTTCCTTATATGTGGGGCACTGCCCTTTCATTTCTGTCCTGTGCAATTGGCACCAACATCAGAAGTAATGACTACCATGAGTATTTAATCTCTGTTCCATTCCTCTTCCATTTCAGAAGGCACTGCCTTTACTGGCTCTGAAGACTCTTGATGCACAATGTATCCTCATGTTATACTTATTGCCCAATGGCACATTATGCTCATATGGTACGACCACTAGAAATACGTTTATGGTAGTTATGTCACAACATGTACAAACACACCTATGAATATATATACCAAGCGACAAACTGGGGAACATCCCTCAGTTTGATTGTCTTGGTTGTTTCCTTGTTTAAGGACAACTCTCTAAGGCAGTTACTCAGTCCTCTCATCTTTTGTTGTTCTTTTCCGTTTCAGATTCCAAGAGAATGCTGATAAGCAAACCCTGGGATCACGTCATAGATCTTAAGGATACCTTCACCCCAAAGAAAGGGAAGCTCATTCCTTTGAGACCAAAAGAACAAGAAGAAGTCTCAGCATTCATAGATGAGCAATTGTGAAAAGGGTATATATGCCCTTCTAAATCCCCCCAAACCTTGCCAGTCTTCTTTGTCCCAAAGAAGGATGGACATAAACAAATGGTACAGGACTACCGGTATCTAAATGAACATACAGTTCACAATAACTACCCCTTGCCCCTCATTTCGCAATTGGTAGATAAGCTCAACGGAGCAAGAAAATTCATGAAGATCGACCTCAGATGGGGTTATAATAATGTTCGCATCAAGGAAGGTGATGAATGGAAGGCCGCTGAAGTGAACCTAACACCTTTATCTTCTGAGTGCGAGGAACCTTTACGTGGAGCAAGGGAGAGAGAGGAGTGGACTGGGGTACACCAGGTTAGGGCTCTCCCTTAGATAGCAATGGAGGAGATGGACTGAGTGAGCTACTTGGCTACTTATCTGCTTGTTAGACGAAAGTTCCAAGTGAACAAGACTGGGGTTACCAGCCGAGTTCCTTGGGTTTATATAGTCATACTATGTGGCTGTACATGGCTGTGTAACTACCCTAATTAAGGCACTGCTTATCTGGGCTGTGTGTGAGAAGCAATAAGTACATCAGAATGTTCTATCAGAAAAGCATAGCTGAGATAAGAGAAAGTGGAGATTAATAATACATGTGTAACATGAGGCATAGAATAGAAGAAGCAGAAATAAGTGTGGGAATATAATTAAGCAGTGCTGACTGATGTGGATAGATGAGATCTGTATCTTTAGATCGGATCTGCCTCATGTCAGCAAGTGCAAAAGAAAGGGAAAGAGTCTGAGTCAAGGGGAAAACTTCTAAGTCTCTTCAGATAAGATCAATCCCACAATTGTACAGTATCTGATAAGATACCAGAGATTGCCGAGATAAGATAAGATCATCAATAGGGGTAAGGGGAAAAAAGAGAAATCATAACAGGCATGGTTGTGCATCTATGCCAGTCTTCACCATTGTCTCTAAGTCTGAGGTGTGGAAATAGCAAGCTGTTACAGCCACTTTCATTTGCTTCAGAGGAGCATTCGAACTGCTAGTCATGTACTTTGGACTGTACAACTCCCCTTCCACCTTCCAAGCAATGATGAATGAAATCTTTGCAGATTTGGAAGATGTGGTAGTCATATACATCGACGACCTCCTCATATTCATGAAAACAGACTCCCAGGAGGAGCATGACTGGATCATGAAAGAAGTCCTGAAGAGGTTAGAAGTAAACAACCTCTTCACAAAACCCGAAAAATACACATTCACTGTGGATGAAGTAGAATTCCTTGGTATGACAGTGGGAAAGGATGGAATAAAGATGGATAATGAAAAGGTGGAAGCAATCCAGAAATGGCCTAAACCAAGGAACCTACATGATATATGAAGCTTCCTCAGACTAGCCAATTTCTACCACTGATTCATCAAGGATTATGCATCTATTGCCAAACCCCTCACCTGCCTCACGAAGAAAGACCTGTCCTTCCAGTGGCACTCAGATGAACAAGAAGTATTTGACATACTTAAAGAAGCGTTTTCCACAGTCCCAATCCTAGCATTTCCGGACAATCAAATGGAGTATCGACTCCAAACCAATGCATCGGATTTTACCACAGGGGCAATCCTGGAAGTGAAAAAGGAAGAATAATGGCATCCAGTAGCCTTCTTTTCCCATGCCCTGAATGACACTGAATGTAATGATCAATATCGTTATCACTTCCGCACAATGGCGTACTGAGAAGAGAGATTAGATCTCAACAATCTTATCTTATCTTATCGTGGCAATCTCCGAATCTTATCGCACGATTGCACTGTCCTGATCTTATCAGTGACACTTAGAAGAATCCTCGAAGGATAGAAGGGAGATCACACTATCTCCACCACCAGAAGCGAGATCTGAGATCTCTCAAAGAAGATCCCATCATGGCTGGATCTTAGATGTAGAAGATTGGATCATAGATTGATCCTAGGACTTAGAAGCGGCACATGAGGATGCCATGAGGTTAGATAGAAGGCAGAGCCTTCTCTTCCATTTGATGGACATGAGGAGAACACATGTTCTCTTATCAGAAGGATACT
>JBBPTS010000759.1:0-11254 GCA_038094235.1 Fistulinella staudtii
TCCACAGCTTCCTCTCGATCATTTTTCTTTTCCGTGTCGGGTGGTGCCTGTTGCTTCTCCAGGGCCCGTCTCTGTTTCTCTCTCGCCTGCGTAACCGTCACAAAAAGAGACGCAAGGGCGGGAGATGGCGGGTAGTTGTGCCAGTAAACATTGGGTACCTTCATATTTACTGTATTCAATAGCCCTTTGATATGATCCCCGGAAACCCATGCTGATGTCCATCCACAAAGCCGGCATATCATCCGAATTGCTGCGTCCTGGTTGCGAATAACGAAATCGGTTGGCCTCGGGTTGCATCCTTCTGTTGCACATGCTGCAAATTCGATTCCCCATGGGCGATACGGTGGGCAGTGGAGGGCGATTTGTCGGCTGTGTACATTTGACGATCCGCGTTCTTGCCAAATAAGAACCAATGCATTGACCTCCAAGACGTCAGGATCACTGCAGACAGCCCGTAACACGGAATCCCAGATATTTTCCGTCTTGTCTATCCCGATCGATCGAATGAGTCGCACGAGTGTCTTTGTGATTTGACCTGGTAGCGTAGATGCACCACCAAAACCTACGACAAAGTCCAGCTTATTCCTGTACGTTGATTTCGAACAGGTTACTCAATGACATGCAAACGACGTCAAGAAATGAACACATACTGTCTGACCAAGGAACAAACATTTTCAAAGTTCGTCTTCTCTCGCATCGCTGGTCCACATGTAGCCAATAGTAGTCCTCTCCAACCACCACGATATTGTACCGAGCTGTTATAGATTTCTGTCTCGTCGATGTTTCCAGCACTGCATGCAACCTGAGACGTTTGCTCCAACTTGTCAAAGAAGGCCTTCCCGCAAAATTCCATCAAGACCTCCTCGGTAAGGGCTGCCTTTGGATCTGTTGACCCTCCCGCATATTGAAGACCGCCTGTATAGATGACGGAATGCGTGTCAATCACAATAAACGTATTTGCAGGAACCTGTGATTTTATGGACAAATCGAGAAAGTCAATCGCCCGTTGAACTTGCGTTTTGGCCCGATTTTGTCCCGAACTCTTCAGTGCAACATTGACGGTACACAACTGGTCGTCCCATAATTGATCAGCACAAGGAAGATTGCAAAATGAATGTGCCAGACTCACATTTTGTGGTTGATGTGAGTACTCTTCGGATAAGGATAGCTCGAGTGCGTCCCGAACATATGTATCAGGGCTAGTGGAGAGCGCCATGGATAGGAAAACCATTGGCCAGGCGAGCTTGTTGTGCTTTCTGCTACCATAACCCGTGTAGCCATACTAGAGAATACTATTAGTCCAACAATGAAGCAATGCATGTCATCATTCATTACTTACGCGGAGAAATGCATTCTCTTTTTTGGCTTTGTTATCCAGTGCCTTCCAGTACTTTTGTGTACAAAGGAAGCACCGAAATGGGACCGTTTCATCCACTGTTCCGGCAAATATACACCCTGCATCGCTAGGATCTGCTTGCTCGCACATATGACCTTTGCAGTTTACGCATATGCGCCGATTTCGTTCTATATAACTTCCGCAGAAATTACAATACGACCGTTTAACGACCATCGAGGCATTAGATCCATCTAAGACAGTCAATTGTCATGATCAAGTTCAGATTACAGCTGACAAATGACTTACCATCACATTCCATCGGTTCATCTTGCCTTTCGACGTCGGAGGGCAAATTGGTTTTTGTCCGCGTGTAAGGCTTTTGAACCTTGTTACCAGGGTCCGCAGATGAACTAGCCTTTGGCATGGGGGCGAGAGGGAAAAGGGATAGCGCGAAGATTGTGAAATGGATATACCAGATACCTGCCACCTGAACCTACCGAAACTATTGGTGGTGGGCAAGTGGTGGAGAGGGGAGTGGTGTTGTAGAGAACAAGTGGTGAATCTATTTATAGATTTCTCGGTGACTTTGCTTTGTCAATGTGGATGGCTTTTTGATTGGTTGCTTTTCACAATGCAGGGAACTTTGGCGAGAATGAATGCCAAGCTTTTTTTTTATTTTTGATTGTACATTGTTTGGCTCACAATGACATTACCGCATTATCTGGGTGACGAATGAAATGATTTCATGTATACACTTGCTTTGATCCAGTCACGAAACTCACCATGAATTACATGTGTAGCCTAGTACAAAATGTACACTCATATTCCGCCATTTAAGCAAATATGTGATAGGCAGGATAACAAATATAACATTCATAGATTACCGAAATGCAATACAAGTGAAGATATCAAAGCGTGCTACCCAAATAAACACGAAATGCGTCCAAATTCTTCTGAGGACCACCGTGCGCACAAATCATGCTCTGAAACCGATTGAGTGCACCTGTAACCGTCATCTCGGCCTCTTCACCCGGTTCCGCTACGACCAAATCAAGAACCTTTCCCCAGCATGCGGCACAGTAGGTGTCACCTGTCGCTGTCAAAAGCAACTCGTGCACCTCAGGCAAGCCGACAGAAGAACTCGGATCTGCGAACATCTCTAGCGCATGCCTAGTTTGGTCGTTGTCAACGATCTTTCGAATTTCAGGTACGTGAGGGGGTGTTTTTGAGCTTGAAGGATCAGAAGTCGCATTTTGATGGGAAGCTGATGCATTGGAAATGGGAGCAGGGGGTGTCGGATCGATTGGCATGGATGGCGGTGTCAGAATTAGCCCAGGAGTGATGAGAGACTCGTTTTGGGAATGATCCGGAAGATTAGAATGCATGCTTGCAGGCGGTGCAGACTTTATCGAGTCGGGATTTGGAACTGTGGGAGAGAGGAAGGGAGGCGTGCTGGTACCGTGTGTTATCGGCGTCCCAGTTAACGATGAATTGCTGCCGATTGACGATGTGTCGACAGGGAGGAAGGCGAGATTTGGAATCATAGTTTCATGCCATATTTGCGGATACTTCGCTGAGGCGTGATACCGGTTCTCCAGAATGCCCTTCAAGCTGGGTTCTGTATATAAACGGACCATGTTCGGGAGGTCGGCATAGAACGTGTCTTCAAGCGAACAGTTCTTGATGTATCCCCAAAAAAAGCCAGACGATTGACCTGGTGTGATGCACTGCGGCACTAGGGTGTTTGGGGAGACATCCTCTTTCCTCCAATCTATTTGTACCAATCGTTAAGTATCTATCTACCTGCAATCTTGTAAAAGAAAAACGTACCAAAATGATCTTGGTTAGCCACGTTTACCGGATCCACACCGAGCCAGAAACGCATCTTTTCATCGATTTCACCCATGCGAGACCATAGCCAGAATTTGCGATCCCGGATTAAGAACTCGTCGAAAACATCTAGTTCGTCGTCTTCATGGGATGAAAATTTATGATTGAGGAGCTCCCGGACTATGAGCGTGCGAGCAGTCTGGTACTGCAAAAACCGTGCCCCAGCATTGCCGACGTAATAATTCAGAATACGGGAAGAGAGATCTTCCCACTTTGTTTTGCACCTGGGTTGGACTTGCTTATGATGATCGCGAGAAGGAATAGCATTGGCTCTTTGTCGCAGGTTGAACCACTGTTCCCACGTGCAGAGATGATAGGTGACGTCGTAACACAGCGACAGCCATGCTTTCTCATAGCGTCGCGGCAAAGGTAAAGCGCCGATTGGTTCATCGGCGTCGCCCTGGTAGACTGGGACGGTGAAACGAACAAAAGAACTCCCGTCTTCGAGTTGAGCGTCGCATTCCTCTGGTGGTCCATACCAGTATGCTTTCGCCCTAATAGTCGCAGGATTGGATGGGCATTTCTTCACGGAGGGGATGTTGAACGAAGTGATTCGCTCGGAACGATTGGCGAGATGAAGTTGAGACATTGTGGACGTGGTGAAGAGAAAAGGGGAAAAGCTAAAGTAACGAAGGTTTGGGCTTTAATGGGTTCCGCGTTGATCCATTAGGTCACTCAAAATGGTTACGGCATCAGCTTAAAGTCCGCTTGTTTGGTGGACAACAATGTAGATCAATATGGAGTCCACTGGCAATTGTTCTAATGGACATTATGGATGTAAGCCAACTTCCACATCATACAATGCAGCTGATTATAGTCATAATTTGGCATGACCCCTGGCCTGAAACACGTGGTCAACTAAGGTTATTAGGCCGTTCTGTCATCTTCGATATCCAACAACACGACAAAACAACAATTTTTTTGAATACCGATACAAAGAGTAATCATACTTTAGTAAAATTTTTTGACCATGGCTTCACTACCGCAAACCGGTCTTAAAATCAAAATACAAAAGGGCAAGCTTGCAGCCACTCGAGGTGAACAAAAGGCAGGCAATGTGGAGGATAACTATGAATTAAGGCATCATTTGGACTGGGATGGTGAGTGTAGGACTGAATTTACTTCACCAACAGTAACACAGCATATTAAAAACACGTTTTAGCCCCTGCTCCTCACTTCCTTGTCGAGAGGATTTTTTGCAACTTCTGCGGCGACCACCTTGGTCAAGAAATCCATAAATGTGATGATTGTGGAGCAAGAGCTTGCGAACAGATAACAAGAGGAGGCTCAGGATGCATCGCATACATGAGTACAAAAGAAAATTCAACTTTCCGATGTCTGCCATGCGATCAAAAACACTGGAAGAGAAATGAAAAACTCCCAATGACGGGGCTGCCAGTTAGTGGGCTTTATTCCGTGCTGATTTTGCAAACACAAAAATTGACTTTTCGACAATAGTATGAATTTGTGGGCTATGCGGGGAGGAAACGTTCAAAATTGAACTGGCCTCTGGTTCTCGGACTCATATATATCCCACTGGAGGACACTAATTTTCCTACGAAGAAGCTTGCCTTGATTTGCAGGAACCACTTTATGTTCTACCCAAAGCATGTGCGTATCTTTACGCATCCTGTATTTGATTTCACAAGTTTCAACCAATTCACAGCTTTACATTTTCGAGGGTCAATTATCAGTGCCAACGTCAGATGAATCGACAACTCATATTCGCAATGCAGAAAGTTTCATCCAACTATCTATCGAATCCAACTTCCCCGCCAATACGTTCCTCGTGTTGCAAACCAACACAAACCATACCAACGGAGAACTCTACTGTGTAAATAATATTGCTTATGATCAGCCCACGACGCAACCACTGGAAGATATCTTGCATCACGTCCTTGGACAGGACTTAATAAAGAAGATGCGAATGGCCAGTACATCTGCTGTATCAGCACTTCCAGACATATCTACCCATTGGTACAACTCTTCACCCTTTTCACGTGGAGGATGGAGAGGCCTCTTTTTGATTACAGGTGCATATCCAAATCGGTCGCTAAAAAACTTGGAATCGCTGCACCGATTAGTGGACGAGTGGGTATTCTACCCTAGGAAATGACGACATGTTGACAAATATTGCAGAGATATATTCGACTTTGTCCTCGGATTTACTGCACTTTCGCTCAGGGGAGATCAAGTGCAAGATGCCATCGGTCTGATCATCGAGAAGCTTGCTGTGGATAATCACTGCAAAGACGCCAGCATCTGGGATATTATCATAAGTTGTGTCGGGAGTGATGCTAACCTGTTGGATACAACAGGTATTGTGGTGGTTTACAAGGATAGGCAAACAAGAAAACTTTATTCAAAGAAGATTGCATCCCATTTTCCGCCCTACAGGCTATGGGGAATTGAATTTCGTGCTTGCGGTAACGGATGCGATACACACACGATCTACGACTTCTACATCAAAAGCGACAACACCAAACTCACAAAAGTTCGGATGGAGTGCAAGCGGTGTGGATGGAAATCGGTGTGGGTAAAGGAGACGGACTTGAAGAATCTTGTACACTCGCCGAACACAAGACTACCAAATGTTTACTGGCATGAATTTCCACCCAGTGATGATCTTCGTAATCTTTTTGTCACATTGACGAAAGAGAGCAAAGGGAAAATGTAAATGTACTATATGAAATGTATATTCATCTCACTGTAAACCAATAACATATAAAATCATTTGGGCAAGAAGAATTTCAAACAGAAATTGTTCAGTTGATAAATGGTTTCCTAATCCTTAAAAAAATGACAGGTGTTAGATCACCAATCCAACCGGCTTGTGTAACATGTAAAAAGGAACACTTACATTCCGGGCAACTTACTTTTCTTTATTCCAGAGAACTAGCCTTCATTCTCGCATGGTGTTATAGCGAACTGACTCAGAGAAATATATCTAAGTAAACGAAGAATTGGCAGACATCCCAAAAGACATAAATAGTGCAACTAAATTTTATGTACACACTGGTCGGCCTATCACCCATCATTCACACCAGTACAAGGGTTATATGACATCAACTTGAGTCATAATCTGGTTGTGTGAGATTCACTGCCTCCCCAACAATACGTATTGCAACCATCTATCCACAAGGACTTCACATGTTTCGAAACTGACTGATGTTCTTCATAACATAGAATTCTTTACATTTACTATGTTACATCACGTACACGAAGCAAGTCCTTTGATGGGTAAAAGAAGAAAAAAAAAGGTAACAAATGATAGCACGCTACGCTACTCGGTACTGACAAAGATGTTTTGTATGTAAGAAGGGATGGGGAATGCGTGCCAGAAAATGTCTTCTGAGACGGGATGAAGTGTCGTCACATCCTTGTAATGCACCTTCTTCGACTTCCAGTCGCAACGAAGGCACAGTGCGTGCACGTATCCCTCCTTGCCAGTGCGGACAACAACACCGGGAGACGTCCCAGAGCATTTACCCCCGCAGTGATTCACTGGCAATCCCCATGCATTGAACGGTGGGGCGTGGAGGGCGAATTGCCTTGAGAAAATCGGTCGATTTTCTTTGGCACGGGAGCGGAAAGATACAAGCAACGGGCCTGTGTAGAGGACCGACGGTGTCTTCATGACGGCTTGAGTAAAGACGCGCCAGAGGTCGGTTTCGCCGTTTTTCACGTACGTGTCGGTGTCGATGGCCAGACCACGGATGATGGATGTGACGAAATTGCGGACCTCCAGAGTAGAGTTGTCAGGGGAAGACGCGTAAACGACAAAGTCCACTTTTCCGGAATCAACGACTCTACGCATCTCCTCGATCTGCCTTTCTCCCGAGGTCAGGCGATCGCTTTCAAGCCAGAACAGGCCACGCCAACCACCGCGAGCGAAGGGGGAGTGTGGAAATCGTGGGGTTTCTGCTGCATTTGCGTCACAGGCGGATAGGTTGCACGATTGCATCTGTTGAATAAATCGCTCGCCTAAAAACGAGTCAAAGACGTCGCCGAGAGTGGCGAAAAGTTTCTTGTCGCCGTCGATTCCATACAGGACTGCTCCCGTCAACGGGTCGCTAGAAGTGTGCAAAACGACCATTGTGTTGGCGGCGTATGAAATTTCTCTTGATGCCTGCAAAAAATTGGCGGCACCTTCGAGCAGCTTTACACTGCGAGCGTTTCCTCCTGCTCGTAGCTCGTTCATGGTTGTGAAGATCTGTAAACAAACGTTTGAGGGAAAGGTTCAACGAAATTCATATTCTGTACTTACGTTGACAGGTTGCGCCGTGTATTCGTAGCGAATATCGCTTTCGAGCGATTGAAATAGATGTTGACGTAGTCTTTCGGAATCGGCCATCATAAGCAGGACGAGGGGCCATGCCACCTTTGAGTACCTGCGCCCGGTTTGACCACAGGCATGTTGTTCAGCGTTGAATTCAGCCCTGCCTAAATTAGAGTTAGCGTACTGTCATTTTAATGTCCATCATCCACTTACCTTTCTTCATCCGCGTACAGTGCGGGCAAATATTTTCTGCGCTGGACGTCGTCTCGCAGAATCGTGCTTCGCAGATCAAGCACTGCTGCAGCCCGAGATTGTGGCGTCCACAAAAAATACAGAAGTGCATTTCGGGCGGGAGTAATGTCGTGGTTGTAACCGGAACGTCAACATCCATCATCTCGCCGGTAATACTTGACGAATGTTGGGAGGGATGCGACACACGGTCGGAGGGTGCCGCCTTGCTTGCTGATTGCCGGTGAGCAGACATTCTAAGTGCACGCAGCTCCTCTTGCGAAAACTTGGTCGATTTGGCCTTCGGCATGGTGAAAGGGTGACGTATGGGTTGGGTAATGTCGCTGAAAGGTTGAACAAGCCTTCTTATATATGAGAGCAAGGAACAATACTACCGAATTAGGAATATCACGCATGTACGCCTATTGTGGATAACCACGATCAAATACATTTGATGTGTATGGATGGACAATGCAGGTGGACAATGGTTGGTCCACACGTCTTGTAGGTACCACCAAATACACCTGTTGCTATGGTTTGCCTGCGCGTGATACCGGAGACAGGTATTGTGACGGTATGTGACTTGGTGACAATACTGTGATTTGATACTTTCACTCGGTCACATCACGTTATCATCATCGCCACTTCGGTTCCAAATGCGGCATGACAGCTCTACCAAGCTGCCGACTCACAGAACACGCAAGATGTAAACGCGTCGGCTGTGTGCCACAAATATGGAATGTGACAAATCACTGTCAATCCATGTGGGTGATTAATGACCCACATCGAGGACCAATGTCAGATTGCCCATCCATCTCGATATTGAGCAGTGATCAGCAATGAACAATAAGTGTTTGTGCCTACCAGCAGGAACAATCAGTGCCCGCCAGCAGTCCACCTGTTCCAACAGCAGCTGATGATGGGTAATGAGCACTCATTGTCTCTAGGAGGTGTGAACAATGAACACTATCACCCAAGTATTAGTCCAGCCCTAAAGAGTTGTCTCATCTGGCCATAAAATGTTCAGTGCACACGAAAAGTATATATCATGGCATAAAACAAAGATATTTACTAGCAGATAGTGAATTACATGTAACTATTGATTAAATGCAATCATTCAACTAACACTACGTCTCATCCTTGCTCAATTGGACATGTTCACTACCTACAAGCTCTACACATCATGGGGTATAAACAAACACCAACACCCAGTGACCTGAGTGCATATGGTTGGGCTTGTCACCTAACCAGACACACCTTCAAAATAGCCTCAAAGGTGACGCAACAACATCCAGTGGCCTGGATGGTGTGGTTGAACTTGTCAGCCCACCAGACGCGAATTCAAAGATGATACCACTTGCCAGCCATACGGCCTTCAGCGAAATCAGCATGAAATAGGAACATCCAGTGGCCTGGATACATAGTTGAGCTTGTCAGCCCACCAGAAAGACGATCCAGAGATCATGCCACAAGGCAGTAGAGAAAAATCAGGTAATGCGACGACATCCAGTGACCTGGATATACATGGTTGGGCTTGTCAGCCACCAGACGCATTTTCAACGGTAATCAGATGCAGCGCGACAACATCCAGTGGCCTGGATGACATGGTTGGGCTTGTCAGCCCACCAGACGCGCTTTAACGCAGCGTGCCAACATCCAGTGACCTGGATGACATGGTTGGGCTTGTCAGCCTACCAGACACGAATGGGAGATGATGCCACCTGTCAGCCATACGGCCTTGGGCGGAATCGAAACAACACAACGACATCCAGTGACCTGGATGTACATGGTTAAGCTTGACAGCTGCCAGATGTGAGGAGCGAAGACTTTGCACCACCTACGGTGGTTGTGGTCTTGCTGAAGAACCAACATGACAAACAATACCGCTATTTAAGTGGAGTAAATAGATTATGTAATAATCAACATGTCACGTGACCGTAACTCCATGTTGGCGAGCCAAGTCTGAAATCGCTGGGAAACATTGTATAGTGTCAAATGCACTGTCATCCCTTGGATAACCATGACCCATTGGAGCACTTCATCTCGTCGACCGTTTCCACTGGCCTCGAATTCATCAATGTATATAAGGATGCACTTGTCATCACTAATTACCGTTAATGCACGCGTGTCCAGAGCTCATCGACTACTTGAATAGAAAATAAATCATATCGTAGTAAATGATAAAGTAGTTATAATAGTCATAACATCGCCGAATAAATATAAACTATGCCTCGTACGTGAATGAAAACGTCCCATTCGTACTGTGGTAACTCACAGGAAGAGAGACGGGGCAAGAGACATTGAAAATAAATATTACAAAGACCTTCCCTTCCCTTTGGTGGAATATTTTCACCCTGGTTATGCTCTCTGCGTCCCCATCTCGTTCCTTTCTCTCATCCTTGCTACCAGATCCCTTGTTCCTCCATTCCCCTTGGCCCATTCTATTTGTTGTCTTGCCACCCTTTTGCTTCTCCGTATCCGGTTGTGTCTTTTGCTTCATCCTGGGTAACGAATGCAATCATTTGATGTATGCACTTGAGTTGACCTTGTCACAAAGAATTACACATATCGCTAGCTAGTACGAAATGTATTATGTGCACTCGAATTCCACCAGTTGAGCACATACATGACAGGGTATAATACATTTGTAGATTACAGAAATACAGTACAACTGAAGATATCAAAGTGTACTACCCAAATAAATACGAAATGCGTCCAAATTCTTATGAGGACCACCGTGCGCACACACCATGTTATGGAAGTGAGTGAGTGCACCTGTAATCGTCATTTCCGCCTCTTCACCCGGTTCTGCTGCGACTGAATCAAGAACTTTGCCCCAGCATGCTGCACAGTAGTTCTCTCCTGTGGCTACCGAAAGCAACTCATGGACTTCAGGTAGACCGACATTGGAGTCGGGGTCTGCGAACGTCTCCAGGGCTTGCCTAATTTCATTGCTGTCCACAATCTTCCGAATTCCAGGAACTTGAGGGGATCCTTGTGAGCCTGACGGACCAGCAGTGGCATTCGGAATGGAGGTTGCCACGTTGGAAGAAGGTAGAGGGAATGATGAGTCTACCGGCATGGATGGTGGAGCTGGAATTGGGCCAGGAGTGATGAAAGACGCCTTCGGGGACAGAGTCGGAGGATCGAGAGGCCCATTTGGAGGTGACGTAGACATCAACGAATCGGAATCTGGGACTATCGGAGGGGGCATGGGAGGAGTGGTGCTAGCATGTGTTGCAGGCGTGCTTGTCAATGATGACATTTGGTCAATTGACAATGTACCGACAGGGAGGAATGCGAGGTCCGGTATCGTGCTTTCATGCCAGATTAGTGGGTACTTTGCTGACGCATGGTAGCGGTTCTCCAAGATACCCTTCAAGCCGGGTTCGGTGTATAAACGGACCATGTTCGGGAGGTCTGCGTAGAATGTGGCTTCCAATGGGCAGTTCTTGATGTAACCCCAGAAGAATGCCGAGGATTGACCAGGTGAGATGCGTTGCGGCACTAGGGTGTTGAGG
>JBBPTS010000762.1:0-11223 GCA_038094235.1 Fistulinella staudtii
TGTACTATTTATGTCTCCACCAAGGCTAAGCATGATTCCCACAATGTTTGGCAGTGCGCTTTGCACACTGCTGTTAGGGTAAACATTGAAAGGGTTTTTGAGGTCACTGTATTAACCCCTATTGATGATCTTATCTTATCTCGGCAATCTCTGGTATCTTATCAGATATTGCACAATAGTGGGATTGATCTTATCTAAAGAGACTTAGACATTTTCTCATTTGCTTTCTCAGACTCTTTTCCTTTATCTGCACTAGTTGACATATGGCAGATCTAATCTAAGATACAGATCTCATCTGACCATATTGGTCAACACTGCCCATTATGTTCCCACACTCATCTCTGCCTCTTCCATTATGTTCACATGTATGCTTCTCTTCTTTCTATTCTTGTTATCTCAGCTATACATGTAACAGCTCGTTACTTTCACACTTCAGACTTAGAAACGATGGCAAGGACCGGCGTAGACACAACACCTCACCCATTATGATTTCCTTTATCTTTAACCCCTATTGATGATCTTATCTTATCTCAGCATTCTCCGGTATCTAATCAGATATCACACGACTGCAGGATTGATCTTATCTGAAGGGACTTAGAAGTCTTTCCTCTTTTCTGAACTCTTTCTCTCTTTTTCCTTTCTCGCACTTGCTGACATGTGGCAGATCCGATCTAAGATACAGATCTCATCTAACTGCATTGGTCAGCACTGCACCATTATGTTCTCATGTTTATCTCCGCTTCTTCCATTCTATACCTTATGTTACACATGCTTTATTAATCTCCGCTTTCTATTTCTGTTATCTCGGCTATGCTTTCTGATGGTCTCTTCTGATGCATCTATCACTTCTCACACACAGCCCAGATAAGCAATGCCTCGATTAGGGTAGTTACACAGCCATGTACAGTCTCATCCTATGCATGAAATGTGAAGTCCTTCTTTACTTCAAGGGTTGGCCTTCGAAGTGGGAGATAGCCTTTCAAAGGCGTAGGGTGCTTAAGAGCGGTAGATGTGAGGAGGCAACTGAGTCCGACTGGTAGAGCACGGCCGTAGGCGTGAGATCCAAGTAAGCAAGACTAGGGTTTTACCAGTCGAGCTACCCGGCTATATATATACAGAGATACATGGCTGTGTCTATCCTAATCGAGCAAGGCCTTTATCTAGGCTGTGCGTGAGAAGCAATAAGTACATCAGAAAGTCCATCAGAAGACATAGCCGAGATAGCGGTAATGAAAAAGGCATGTAATACATGAGGCATAGAAATGGAAGAGACAGAGATTAACATGAGAACATAATGTGGCAATGCTGACCGATATGGTTAGATAAGATCTGTATCTTAGATCGAATCTCCACTACATCAGCGAGAGCGTGAGAAAAGAGAGAGAGGGAAATAACTAAGTCCTTTGCCATCACGCGATTATCTGATAAGATGTCGCAGATTGCCGAGATAAGATTAGATAGGCTGTCAAAGCCGTAGAGGCTTGGGTTGTGTGTTGATGCTGGTTCTTGCCATCGCTTCTAGGTCTGAAGCATGAAAGTAACGAGCCGTTACACCACACCCCTTCTGAGCTTGAGATTCCAGATCGAGTCTTGGAACTTCGAAAGAAACTGCGCTGCAGTGGCGTTCATAAGGGTTAAATAGGCCGAACTTTTCGTAGAAGGCTTCTCTTGCGTCAAGGTGGCGATTTTTCTTGTGGAAGTGGGCCAGCGCATCTACAATAAAGTCCACTTCGTACTCCTGTTCACGGTCATCTGTGGTCAAGACAGGTCCTGGTTCTTTCACAGGCTGCCCTTCGAGTCGTTCCTTGTAAGGTTTGACTCGTGACACATTGACGACCGGGTGAATTCTCATCGAGAGGGGGAGTCGTAGTTTTACGGCATTGCGGCCAGGAATACTGATGATGGAGAAGGGTCCAAGCCACTTCTCGGATAGCTTCTTCGACTGTCTGGTTAGTCGGAGGTTGTCGGTGGCCAGCAATACTTGATCTCCGATCTTGTATTCTGGCGCATCACTTCTATGCTTGTCTGCCTGCAGCACCATGCGCTTCTGTGCCTTTTCTAGGTTTGCGGAAGTTTCTGCGAGGGTTTCTTCTATCTGCTGGGCTACTGTGTCTGCAGCGGGGGCTTTGGAGGTTCCAGGTTCTATCCCCATTCTAGAGGCGTAGGTTCTGGTGACTTCAAACAGTGATTTCTGGGTTGAAGCTTGCCATTTCGCATTGTAGCTGAATTGGGTGATAGGCAGCTAGTCCGACCAGTCTTTCTGGTGGTCACATATGAATAACCGCAGATATTGTTGGAGATCTCGGTTGATTCTTTCCGTTTGCCCATCCATCTGTGGGTGTGCTGCTGTGGAGAGGCAAGGGCGTATTCCGAGGCGAGCACAAAGGTCTTTCATTACTTGCGCAGCAAATTGTGGTCCTCGGTCTGAGACGATGGTCCTAGGGATCCCGTGGTTCGTCCAGACTCTAGTGAGGTATAGCTTGACGGTTTCCAGTGCTGTAATGTCTTTTTTGCAGGGGATGAACTCTACTTCCTTTGAGAATCTGTCCACTACTACTACGATGGAGTCGTATAGCGACGAAAGGGGTAAGTCGGTGATGAAGTCAGCTGATACGTCTTCCCAGGGCATGTGTGGAAGTTCTAGAGGTTGGAGTTTGCCGGCTGGCGGCTGGTTCCCTGTCTTCATTTTCTGACACGTGTGGCATCTAGCCACGTAGTCCTTTACTTGAACTGTCATGCCGGGCCAGTAGTAGTGGCGCTTGACAAGTTCTAGGGTTTTCTCATTCCCAGGGTGTCCTGCAACTGGGGTGTCGTGATGGAGGGTGATAAGCTCCATTCTTTCTTCTTTTGTGACGAATATTTTTCCATCCTTCTCAAATAAACCATCTTCCGATAACTGCCCTCCATCCTCTTCGATCTTTTGTACTTCTGATTCTTTGAGGGCGAGTGTACGGTTCCGGATCCTATCCTTCATTTCGTCCCCATCATCCCTTATCCGCGTCGAGCGGATTTTGTCCGGGGTCATTACAATCATTCCTTGATTGTCTTCGTCTACTCCGATTGCGTGATCCGGCCTTCGTGAGAGTGCATCTGCCTTGGCCATTTGGGAGCCGGGTTTATGTACCCATGTGTAGTCGAATCTGGACAGATACTGCGACCAGCGAGCCTGTCTTCTGTTGAGATTTTGTTTTTCCATGAACCATTGGAGGTTTGCGTGGTCGTTCCAGATTTCGAACTTTATTCTTGCTCCTTCCAGATGATGATGCCACTCTTCTAGGGCACGGATTACGCTTAGCATTTCTTTGTCGAAAACCTGATAGTTTCTTTCTTCAGGGCTCATCGAGTGTGAGAGGTATGCTACGGGGTGAAAGTGTTCCTCTTTCTTTATCATGAGCACCGCCCCTGTGGCGAAGTCTGATGTGTCCGTTTCAACTCGGTACTCTGCTTCTTCATCTGGGTAGGTGAGCACCGGAGCTGTTGTGAATACCTTCTTCAATTTGTTGAAGGCTTCCTCTTCTTTTTCTCCCCAATGGAAGGTGGAGTCTTTCTTTAGAAGGTCATTGAGGGGTCGTGTGTATTGGGCCATTTTGTCAATGAATCTTCTATAGAAGTTGGCCAACCCAAGGAACGCGCGGACTTGTCGGGTCATTTTGGGGGTAGGCCACTGCATGATTGCTTCTACTTTTTCCTGTTCCATGGTAATGCCATTTTTTCCTATGATCATTCCTAGGAAAGAAACCTCTTCTACTCCGAAGGTGCACTTTTCGGGCTTGGCGAAAAGATCATTTTCTTCTAACCAACAGAGGACTTCTTCCACGATCTCATCGTGCTCTTCTGGGGTTTCTCCTTTTGTGAAAATCAGGAGATCGTCAATGTATACCACTACCATGTTGTCCATGTCTGAAAAGATTTCGTTCATCATGGCCTGGAATGTGGAGGGGGAGTTCATTAGCCCGAAATACATGACGAGTGGCTCAAAAGCGCCTTTGAAGCATACGAAGGCTGCTTTCCATTCGTCTCCTTCTTTGATTCGGACATTATTGTATCCCCATCTGAGATCTATCTTCGTGAATCTGGATGCTCCCTTCAGCTTATCCACGAGTGAACTGATGAGTGGTAGGGGGTAGTTGTTTCGCACGGTGTGCTGGTTGAGGTATCGGTAATCTTGTACCATCCTCTTTCTTCCATCCTTTTTTGGAACGAAGAACACCGGCGATGTCTGTGGTGACTTGGAAGGCCGTATATATCCCTTCCTAAGTTGATCATCGAGGAAGGCAGATACTTCCTCTTGTTCCGTGACCGAGAGTGGGATGATCCTTCCCTTTTTAGGTATGAATGTGTCTTTTAGTTCAATTTCGTGATCCCATGGCTTTCGGAGGGGCATTCTTTCTGATTCGTGTTGTGAGAATACCTTTAGCCATTTACGGAACCTAGCGGGGATTAGATCTTCTGGGTGCTTCTCAGTGGGTTTCTCTTGGGTAAGGGCTGCTCTTATTTTGTACGCTTCCCAAGCGTTGTCTTCTTCTTCCTTTTCGCACTGGGCTATTCACGTGCTTCTTTCTTGGAGGAGTAGGCATGACCGTAGGCAACGGGTCATCTTGACCTGGCCGGTCTGCCAATTAATCTCCGGGTTGTGCCATTGTAACCAGGTGAAGCCTATAACCAGATCAAATTTATGCAGATCTGTTACATCAGCGACCACCTTTTCCCTATGTCCATTGAAGTTGATGATTATTTCAGCGGTGTGCATGATGTTGCCAGCTGAGTTCTTGGTCCCATCCACGTTGAATACTGGTATTGGTCTTGTTAGCTTCTTCATGGGAATCTGATTCTTCTGGACCCATCATTCGTCGATGAAGGTTACGTTGGCACCACTATCCAGCAGGGCTTTTGCTTGGATGAACTTCTTTCTATCAGCGGATATCCCAAGGTTCATGACGATTTCTTTTCCTTTGATTCACGCTGATCTAGTGGCTAGTTTCTTGGGGATTTCTTCTGTTTCTAGCGGGTTCTTCTTTTCTATTGGGGAATCAAGCGTGTAAGTTTTGTCTGCACCGCACTCTTCTTGAGCCGCCCCTGACGTCTCAAGACCTTCTTCTGGATCAGATGCTTCTTCCTGGACTCCTTGTGTTCTGAGTCTCCTTTGTTGAGCCTATTCGTTTCGCTCCTGTGGAAGCTCTCCTAGGTGAGAGTGTCATCAACCTTAATGGCAAAAGGTTCTTTCTTTCTTCCTCCATAGGTTTTTGTACCACTATCCTCACTGGTCTGAGGATTGTGCAAGTTCTTCTGATTGCACTCGTTCCTGGGCAGATCACTTTTCTTCATTTAGTGATTATCAGTACTTCTGGTTGGGTTTGTCAGGTAGCCCCTCTGATGGTGGACACTATGGGAGTCCCTTGGTTGCTTTGACCAGTCCTTATGCGTTAATGACTCTTCTTATAACGTCTTGTTCTTTCTTCACATAAAGCCATCTATGTCCAGCATGTGATCAGGTATCAGGGCCTGATACAGAGGTGAGGCTTCTTCTGGTACCTCTGGATCTCTTCTGTCCAGGGTGAGGAAGTTGAATTGTGGTTCTTCGCCTGGTAGGGGAATAGGACCCCAATTGTCTTCTAAACGATCTACCCTTTCTTCTGGTGGGGTTTCCTCATTCATGATAGCATTCCAGTGCCGATCTGCTTCTCTTCTCCAGGCCTCTGAATCTTCGGATCTTCCTTCTTCTTCTTCTTGACCATCCCCAGGGTTTTCGAGGTGGTTGTCTGCTTCTTCAAAGCCGTCTTGGGGATTTCCCCAACCGTTCCATCCTTGGTCTTCTTCATCCCAGTTTTCTCCTTGGTTGTCCTGTTCGTCTGCCCTTTCTTCTAGGAAGTACTATGTGACCTTTATGGAGTATTCCAGTCCTCCAATGACAAGTGTCCACTTGGTTCCTTGTGCTCTTTCAAGAGGTTTTGTCAGAGCTTTTTCGATTATGTTTGCTGTTGTGATGAGAATGACCAGCAATGCCAGGGCCAGAGCGAGGAGTATAACTTCTGAGAGCCAGCTCATATTGTTCTTCAGCTCTTTGTTTCCTTTCTTCTGCTTCTTCCAGTTGACCTTGGAGTTCCTGTATGTAAGCACGGACAGCGGTTATGCCTATCTTGTGCTGTCGTACTTCTTCCTTCAGGCGGTCAACACAAGTAAGGGCTTCCTGCAGGAGGCTCGTCTGCTGCCGAGTGGCTTGTTCAACATGGTAGAGAGTGGAAAAAGGAATGAACTGAGCAGGGTGTCTTCTGTGTTTTTCAGTACAGAATACCCTATCGTTTGGGATGAGGATGGGAAGGGTGTTTCCAAATATAAACTTCTGTGGTCCAGTCATATGCTTTTTGACATAGATCCTTCTGAGTCCTGCGCAATGACTGAGTACAGCTGCTTCTGTTCAATGTCCTAATGCGAGGAAGGGGAGTTTTCTTCTTGTTTGAGCTTTATTCAAGTGAAGGGGAAATAGTCGTAGCGTAAGTGAATGCCTAGCTGAATTCCTGGGTCCTTCTCTACTTCTTGCTATGCGGGCACAGACTTTGTGCAGGCAAAGTTGTAGTCTTGCTTAAGTGAAACGCGAAGTCCTTCTTTACTTCAAGGGTTGGCCTTCGAAGTGGGAGATAGCCTTTCAAAGGCGTAGGGTGCTTAAGAGTAGTAGATGTGAGGAGGCGACTGAGTCCGACTGGTAGAGCACAGCCATAGGCGTGAGATCCAAGTAAGCAAGACTGGGGTTTTACCAGTCAAGCTACCTGGCTATATATATGCAGAGATACATGGCTGTGTCTATCCTAATCGAGCAAGGCCTTTATCTAGGCTGTGCGTGAGAAGCAATAAGTACATCAGAAAGTCCATCAGAAGACATAGCCGAGATAGCGGTAATGAAAAAGGCATGTAATACATGAGGCATAGGAATGGAAGAGACAGAGATTAACATGAGAACATAATGTGGCAATGCTGACCGATATGGTTAGATAAGATCTGTATCTTAGATCGAATCTCCACTACATCAGCGAGAGCATGAGAAAAGAGAGAGAGGGAAATAACTAAGTCCTTTGCCATCACGCGATTATCTGATAAGATGTCGCAGATTGCCGAGATAAGATTAGATAGGCTGTCAAAGCCGTAGAGGCTTGGGTTGTGTGTTGATGCTGGTTCTTGCCATCGCTTCTAGGTCTGAAGCATGAAAGTAACAAGCCATTACAATGCATATATAAACCCAAGGAACTTGGCTGGTAACCCCAGTCTTGTTCACTTGGAACTTTCGCCTAACAAGTGGATAAGCTGCCAGGTAGCTCACTCAGTCCAATCCCCTCACTCGCTATATAAGGGAGAACCTTCACACAGTGCACCCCAGTCCCCCTCTCATTCTCTCTTGCTCCACATCGAAGGTCCGCACTCTCAGAAGTTAAGAGAGTAGGTTCACTTCAATACAAACCTATACCTTCTGATAGAATATTCTGATGTACTTATCGCTTCTCACACACAGCCAAGATTAGAGCATGTTTCAATTAGGGTAGTTATACAGCCATGTACAGCTATGTTCTATATATATATAAACTCAAGGAACTCAGCTGGAAACCCCAGTCTTATTCACCTTGGAACTTTCACCTAACAAGTAGATAAGCAGTCAAGTAGCTCACTTGGTCCTAGTATAGTCCCTGGATAACAAAGGATGCTTTCTCTCTGATATTGATCATCTTTTCCACACTCCTCTCACTCACTATATAAGAGAAGACCTTCACACGGCCTAATCTAGTCCAACTCTCCCTCCCACTTGATTCTATGTCGAAGGCCTTCCTCAGAAGTTTAAGAGGTTAGGTTTGCTTCAATATTGAAATGAAAAAGAACAACAAAGAAGATGAGACTGAGTAACTGACTTGTGGAGTTGTCCTTTAGTACAGAAACAACCAAGTCAATCAAACTGAGGGACTTTCCCCAGCTTGATGCTTGGTATATGTAGTGGCTCGTTACTTTCACGCTTCAGACTTAGAAGTGATGGCAAGGACTGGCATAAACACAACACCTCACCTATTATGATTTCCTTTATCTTTAACCCCTATTGATGATCTTATCTTATCTCAGCATTCTCTGGTATCTAATCAGATATCGCACAATTGTGGGATTGATCTTATCTGAAGGGACTTAGAAGTCTTTCCCCTTTTCCAAACCCTTTCTCTTTCTCTTCCCTTTCCTGCACTCGCTGACATGCGACAGATCCAATCTAAGATAAAGATCTCATCTAACCACATCGGTCAGCACTGCACCATTATGTTCTCACGTTTATCTCCATTTCTTCCATTCTATACCTTGTGTCACACATGTCTTATTAATCTCCGCTTTCTATTTCTGTTATCTCAGCTATGTCTTCTGATGGACTCTTCTGATATACTTATCGCTTCTCATGCATAGCCCAGATAAGCAGTGCCTCAATTAGGGTAGTTACACAGCCATGTACAGCCTCTCCCTATGCATATATAAGACCCAAGGAACTTGGCTGGTAACCCCAGTCTTGTTCACTTGGAACTTTCGCCTAACAAATGGATAAGCTGCCAGGTAGCTCACTCGGTCCCAGTATAGTCCCTGGATATCAAAAGATGCTTTCTCTTTGATGCTGCACATCCTTTCCTCTATATAAGGGAGAACCTTCACACGGTGCACCCCAGTCCACAGAAGAGCTCTAACACAGTGTACTCCAGTCCACGTCTCCCTTGTTCTACAACAAGTATCTGTACTCCTCAGAAGTTATAGGAGTTAGGTTCGCTTCAGTATATATATTGATAGGTTCATGCATGTACATGTTTGTGCATACTTTCTAAATAGGGATTTCTGGAATCATACCATATAAGCATAATATGCCATTGAGTGATATGTAAGTAGAACATAAGGATGCATCATGCATCAAGGGTCTTTGGAAACAATTAAAGGCAGTGCCTTCTGGAATGGAAGTGAAGTAAGACAGAGATTAAATACTCATGTATCAGGTTCTTTGAATGTCTCAGTACTAATTGCACAGGACAGAAATGAAAAGGGCAGTGTCCCTTGTATAAGGAAAGAGTATGATGGACTAATGGTGCCCAAGGGTGCAACACTTGTCATGAAGGGTTCAGTTTCATCTAGATCATGTGATCTTCATTGTCATGTGATGAGTCACATGGTTAGTCATATGACCTGGTTTATATCAGTTGAAAGCAAAGAAAATGTCTAAGTCCACAGGACTTTTATTGATTTATAACAAATATCAGTTGGAAGAGCAAAAAAATGTCTAAGTTATATGATGACTTTGGATTTGTAACAAGCCCCAGCTTTGTTCACTTGATACTTTCACCTAACTGTGAGGGTAAAGACTAGTGAGCTTCCTCAGTCCACCCCCAACACTTTACCCACACCAAGGCTAATACCTTAACAAGGGAAATCCAGTCCCCTTCCCAAAGACCATCCTTTATTCCATATCATTGGAATCAAAGCTCTAGAAGTTAAGGAGTTAGGTTCACTTCAGTCTCCAAGTTTAACATTTTCTATTTAATATAAAGCAAACCTAACCTCTTAACTTCTGAGAAAGGACCTTTGATGTAGAGCAAGGAAAGAGGACTGGGTTAGGCCTTATGAAGGTCTTCCCTTTTTAAGGAGAAAGTATCCTTTGTTATCCAGGGACTATATTAGGACTGAGTGAGCCACTAATCTTTACAATCACTTGTTAGGTGAAAGTATTGAGTGAACAAGACTGAGGCTTCTGTAGCCCAGTCTCTACTTCTTATATACATGAGTAAGGAGGCTGTGCTCCTGTCCTTATATGTAAATACTTCTATTGTATGACTGTGGCTATCTAAAGGCTACATTAGTGTTCTTCTGATAAGAGACCATATGTACTTCACATGTTACATCAAATGGAAGAGAAGGCACTGCCTTCTATCTTACTTCATAGCAACCTCATGTGCTGCTTCTGGACTTCTAAGTCCTAGGACCAATCTATAATCTGATCTCATCTAAGATCCAACCATAATATGATCATGCTTCTAGAGATCTGTTGATCTTGCTTCTAGATGGTGGAGATAAGGTGACCTCCCTTTTATCCATCAAGGATTCTTCTAAAGTCACTGATAAGATCAGAACAGTACAATTGTGAAAACATCTTCAGTGATTGCTATGATAAGATAAGATAAGATTGTTGATATCTAATCTTTGTCTCATTCAGAGGAGTGCACTGTTGCACTGAAGTGATAATGATAGCAATCATTACATAATGTATATATCTTATTTATATATTTTTATTTATGATCTCAGAAGCTAATGTAACCACAATAGTTATAGTCATATAATAGAAGTATTTACTTTTATAGACAGAGTATAGCCTTCTTAAAGATATATACATATAAAAAGTACAAAAGTACTAGTAGCCCTTTAGTCTATATATATAATTTACTTTGAATCCAGTGTTTTATGCCTTTGAATCTAGTGATAGCTTATTCCCTTATCTAGAATAACTTCTGTTACTTGCCCTCTATCACAAAGCCTGATAAACCTAGTGATTAATAAGGTTTCTCATACTTTATTGTTGATTAATCTCTTTAAAGTAGAAAAAGACATTTATATTATAGCTTGCCAAAAGACTTAATTTGTTGTTCTATATCAGAGATAAATTCATAGCAATGACAGCTCTAGAGTATCTAGCAATTTATTTTTATTGTATATTACCTTATGATTATAATGCTATCATATTATAATCAAGTTCCACCACCACTACCATTACTCAATAGACATGTTCTTTGTAATTCCACAATTAAAATCAATGAGATTGAAGCGAACCTAACAACTCTGACTTGCGAGTGCGAGGAACCTTTGACGTGGAGCAAGGGAGAATAGGAGGTGGACTGGGGTATACCGGGTTAGGGCTCTCCCTTAGATAGCGAAGGAGGAGATGGACTGAGTGAGCTACTTGGCTGCTTATCCGCTTGTTAGGCGAAAGTTCCAAGTGAACAAGACTGGGGTTTCCAGCCGAGTTCCTTGAGTTTATATATGCATAATGTGAGGCTGTACATGGCTATTGAAGCGAACCTAACACTAATGTCTTCTGCGTGCGAGGGACCTTGACGTGGACCAAGAGAAAGGACGCGCAGCGTCAAAGGGAAAGCGTCCTTTGTTGTCCAGGGACTATACTGGGACTGAGTGAGCCCACTAATCTTTACAATCACTGTATTAGGTGAAAGTATC
>JBBPTS010000765.1:0-11201 GCA_038094235.1 Fistulinella staudtii
ATTATACATCTAGTATATAAATCCTTCTCTCTTCACATTACTCAAATTCACTCCTATCTCTTTCAGAATTGCAAGCACCCTCTGCTTACCATTGTCTGATTCATAGATTTGAGCTTGTTTTTTCCATCAATTCTCAATCTCCAGTATATAGAGAGTAATCCAGTTCAACTAATCTATATACAGTATCATCTTGACAGGAAGAACTATCTATTTTGCAGGCACATACAATATCATTGCTGAATGAGAACAAACAGATATTGATATCTGTTTTCTGTCAATATATCATATAGAAGACATATCCATATGGCTTATTATCTGAGGTAGATACATTGTAAAATCCCATCTATACTATATTGCTATCCACCTGGCTGGCCTGTATTTGAATGTATCTATAGACATAAATGCTAGCTCTATTGTACTATCAATGACAGATAGAAATAATATACCCTACTCTAGGATATATATATAGTAACTAGATCACTCAATCTGCTAGAGGTCTGTAACTTATGTGAAGAGTGTGAACTAGAGTTGTACATGTAGATTGTTAACGAAATATATCCATGTAATTTCTTTGATAAGAAAAGAGAACATGGACTCTATTGGATCCTAGTCATCTGCAAAGATATAACTAGTTACACAGATAGTGTAATGATCACTATTGTTATTACTACAAGATGCACACTTGCATACTGAAGAAGAGAAGAGTAGATATCGAAGATCTTATCTTATCTTACCATGGCAATTGAAATGCGAAGACTATCTTATCTTCAAGGAGTAGCCTGTCAAAGGCGTAGTGTGCTTATTCAGTGGGAGATGGAGGAACTGAGTCTGACTGGTAGAGCATGGCCATAGGCATGAGATCCAAGTAAACAAGACTGGAGTTTTGCCAGTCAAGCTACCCAGCTATATATATGCAAGAGTACATGGCTGTGTCTATCCTAATCAAGGCAGAGCTTATCTAGGCTGTACATGAGTAGTGATAAGGGCATCAGAAAAGTCCATCAGAAACATAGCCGAGATAATGGTAATGAAAAAGGCATGTGTTACATGAGGCATAGAAATGGAAGAAGCGGAGATGAAGGTGAGAACATAATTGGCTGTGCTGACCAATATGGATAGATGGGATCTGTATCTTTTATAGATCAGATCTTCCTTATATCAGCAAGAGCATGGGAAAGATAAAAGATAAAGAGACATGACTAAGTTCATTGCAATCATGTGATATCTGATAAGATACCGGAGATTGCCGAGATAAGATAAGATATCTTCTGGCTTGTCAAAAGCATAGTGGTTTGGGTTGTGCTTCTATGCTGGTTCTTGCCATCGCTTCTAGGTCTGAAGCATAAAAGTAATAAGCCGTTACAGCAATCTCTAAAGATGATTGCATAGTTACAAAGTCCTGATCTTATCAGTGTTACAAATCCATAAAAGTCCTCAGGACTTAGAAGATTTTTCGCTTTCATCTTACATAAGCCAGGTCACATGATGATCAATATTACTCATCATCTGACATTGAAGTGGCATATGAGGTTGCTATAAGACTAGATAGAAGGCAGTGCCTTCTCTTCTATTTGATGTACTATATCTTATGTGTATGGGACCTTATCAGAAGAATACTGACATGGCCTTTAGATAGCCACAGTCATACAATATAGTATTTACCATATGAGGTCAGACACAGCCTCATCAGAAGATATATATATGTAGCTGGACTAGCAGTAGATGCCCTCTAGTCTTGCTTACTTGGATTTTACAGTCTAAGGCCCCTATTGTCCAGTCAGGCTCCTGGCAGTAGCTAAGTGGAGTTGCTTACTCAACCACTCCTCTCTTTATTGGTGCATAAGGGTTGACAAGGTATCTAAAGTATGAAGAGACTATTGAAGGGCACTACTGTTGCCACCTCTGAAGGCAATCTATATTGCCTCATCTGAAGTCACAGATAAGATCTCTTATCTTATCTCCTCCTTTCCATTGGTGTTAGTTGAGGAAGTTCATTTATTTCAAATAGTCATTAATATATTGATATAAGATATAAGGCACTATATATCAAGCCCTGTACTTACCTGTACCTTTGGTGAATGAGATACTATCAATGTATTCCATAGTCCTCCCAGATTCTTTTACTACTTATTAAATAGCAATGGGCTAAATAGGTAAATCTATTAGGTAAAGCCTCATATGTATTATACTGAATGTTATGAATCTAAAAGTTCATTAACTGAACTTAGATGTTTCTTCTCTTTTGACTGATATAAGCAAGGTCATGTGACTAACCTCATGACACATCACATGATGAAAGATTACATAATCTAGATGAAACCAAATCTTTTATAACAAAGTATTACACCCTTGAGTACCACTAGCCTATTCCTACCTTTCTCTTATATAGGGCACTGCTCTTTTGATCCCCACACTGTGCAAACTGGCACTTCACACCCAGAACATTTCAATGATTAAGTTTACACACTCTTTACATGTTTTATTAATCTCTGCTATTCTCTTCCATAACAGAAGATACTGTAGAGAACTGTAGTTGAAATGGAAAGACTTCTTCTATCTTCAAAGGTGACTTTGAGAGTAGCCTTTTAAAGGTGTAGTGTGCTTATTAAGCAGGAGGTGTGAGAGAGAACTGAGCTTGACTGGTAGAGCCCACTTGTTAGGTGAGAGATCCAAGTAAGCAAGACTGGGGTTTAGCCAGTTGAGCTCTTGGAGTTTATATAGACATACTACAATGGCTGTATATGGTGACTAATAATACTAAAAGGGTAATTTGAAAGTGGTGCCTGTAATGGCTCATTACTTTTATGCTTCAGACCTCGAAGTGATGGCAAGAACTGGTGTAGATGCACAACCCAAACCACTTTGCCTTTGAACAGGCTATCTTATCTTATCATGGCAATCTCTGGTATCTTATCAGATATTGTATAACTGTGCAAAAGGACTTAGTCTCTTTTCTTTTCCTCTCTTTTCTTTCCTTTTCCATACTCTTGCTGACATAAGGAAGATCTGATCTAAAGATACAGATCTCATCTATCCATATTGGTCAGCATAGCCCATTATGTTCTCATGTTCATCTCTGCTGCTTCCATTCTTATGTCTCATGTACTACATGTCACTTTCATACTACTATCTCAGCTATGTCTTCTGATGGATCTTTCTGATGTTCTTATTGTTTTTCACACACAGCCAAGATAAGCTCTGCCTCAATTAGGATAGACACAGCCACGTATTTTTACAAATATATAGCCAGGTAGCTCGACTGGTAAAACCCCAGTCTTGCTTACTTGGACCTCACACCTACGGCTGTGCTTGAAGCGAACCTAACAACTCTGACTTGCGAGTGCAAGGGACCTTAACATGGAGCAAGGGAGACATGGACTGGAGTACACCTTGTGAAGGCTCTTCCGTGGACTGGGGTGCACCGTGCAAGGGTTCTCCCTTATATAGAGGATGCGCAGCGTCAAAGAGAAAGCGTCCTTTGTTATCCAGAGACTATACTGGGACCGAGTGAGCTACCTGGCAGCTTATCCGCTTGTTAGGCGAAAGTTCCGAGGTGAACAAGACTGGGGTTAGCAGTCGAGTTCCTCGAGTTTATATATGCATAGTAGGGGGCTGTACATGGCTGTGTAACTACCCTAATTGAGGCACTGCTTATCTGGGCTGTGTATGAGAAGTGATAGGTACATCAGAAGAGTCCATCAGAAAAAGCATAGCTGAGATAGCAAAAGTAGAAAGTGGAGATTAATAAGGCATGTATGACATGAGGTATAGAATGGAAGAAAGCGGGGATTAATAAGGCATGTATGACATGAGGCATAGAATGGAAGAAAGCAGGGATTATCGTGAGAACATAATTGGGCAGTGCTGACCAATATGGTTAGGTGAGATCTGTATCTTCAGATTGGATCTGCCATATGTCAGCAAGTGTGAAAGGAAAGGATAAGTCCAAGAAAGAGAGAGAATCTTCTAAGTCCCTTCAGATAAGATCAATCCCACAGATGTGCGATATCTGATAAGATACTGGGAAATGCCAAGATAAGATAAGATCATCAATAGGGGTAAAAGGAGAAATCATAATGGGCAAGGTGTTGCGTCTATGCCGGTCTTCGCCATTGCTTCTAGATCTGAAGTGTGAAAGTAACGAGCTGTTACACCATACCCCTTCTGTGCTCGAGATTCCAGATCAAGCTTCGGAACTTCAAAGGATACTGCACTGCAGTGAACTTCATAAGGGTTAAAGAGAGTGGGTGTTTCATAGAATGTTTCGCGCACATCAAGATGGCGATTCTTCTCGTGGAAGTGGGACAGAGCATCTTGGGCGTGGGCCAGGTTTCTTCGAGGCTCCCAAGTGCGGCCTTCTTCTCCGTATCCTGCCCAGTGGACGAGGTATTCCCAACCGTTTCGGCGTCGTCTAGCGTCAACTATGAAATTGACTTCATATTCTTCTTCACAATCTTCTGTCACATGAACCGGTCCCGGTTCCTTCAAAGGTTGTCCCTCGAGTCACTCCTTGTAGGGTTTGACACGAGAGACATTGACAGTAGGGTGAATGCGCATCGAGCGCGGAAGACGTAGTTTTACGGCATTGCAGCCGATTACTTCTATGATGGAGAAGGGTCCGAGCCACTTCTCAGAAAGTTTCTTCGACTGCCATGTGAGTCGGAGGTGTTTGGTGGCCAGCAGTACCTGATCTCCAATCTTGTACTCTGGTGCTTCACTTCTATGTTTATCCGCATGGATCTTCATATGATCCTGCGCTTTCTTTAGGTTTGCGGTTGTTTCCGCAAGTGTTTCTTCGATCTTTTGTGCTAGATCGTCAGCGGCAGGTGCCTTCGAGGTGCCAGGTTCTATCCCCATTCTTGGCAGGTAAGTTCTGGTGACCTCGAAAGGCGTCTTCTGGGTAGAAGCTTGCTTCTTTGCGTTGTAGCTGAACTGGGCTATGGGGAGCCAGTCCGCCCAATCTTCTTGATGGTTGCAGACAAAAAGGCAGAGATATTGTTGTAGATCTCGATTGATTCTTTCTGTCTGCCCATCTGTTTGGGGATGTGCGGCGGTGGAGAGATGTGGCTTGATACCGAGTCATGCACATAGGTCCTTCATCACTTGCGCAGCAAATTGGGGTCCTCGATCTGAGACGATGGATCTTGGAATTCCATGGTTTGTCCAGACTCTTGTGAGGTAGAGTTTGGCGGTTTCCAGCGCTGTGATTTCCTTTTTACAGGAGATGAACTCTACTTCTTTGGAGAATCTGTCAACTACCATGAGGATAGAGTCGTATAGCGATGAAGCTGGTAGGTCGGTAATGAAGTCGGCTGATACGTCTTCCCATGGCATGTGTGGCAGTTTGAGTGGTTGGAGTTTGCCGGCCAGCGGTTGATTCCCTGTCTTCATCTTCTGACATGTGTGGCATCTGGCCACATAGTCTTTGATATCTTTGGTCATTCCAGGCCAGTAGTAATGGCGTCTGACCAATTCTATCATCTTCTCGTTTCCAGGATGTCCAGCTATTGGGTTATCATGATGGAGTCGTAGCACCTCCATTCGATCTTCTATTGTGACGAATGTTCGTCCTTCTTTTTGAAACAATCCTTCTTCTGTAAACTCTGCTCCTTCTGCTTCTATTTTTTGGACTTCTGGTTCTTTGAGCATGACCGTGTGGTTTTGGATTGAATCCTTCAAGTTATCCCCATCATCCCTTATCCGCATCAAGCGGATTCTGTCCAGAGTAATCATGAGCTGGTCAGTGTTATCTTTTTCTTTTCTGACAGCATGATCTTCTCTTCTTGATAAGGCATCAGCTTTCCCCATTTGGGCTCCTGGTTTATGAACCCATAGGTAGTCAAATCTGGAGAGGTACTGTGACCATCGTGCTTGTCGTCTAGACAGGTTCTGCTTCTGCATGAACTATTGTAGGTTAGCGTGGTCATTCCAGATTTCAAAGGTGTGTTTGGCCCCTTCGAGGTGGTGACGCCACTCTTCTAATGCTCTTATGATGCTGAGCATTTCTTTGTCAAAGACCAGGTAGTTCCTTTCTTCTGGGATCATGGAGTGGGAGAGATATGCGACTGGTCTGAACTTTTCATCTTCTCCCCTGATGGATAGGACTGCTCCTGTAGCGAAGTCGGAGGCATCCGTTTCCAGACGATATTCCCTTTCTTGGTTTGGGAAGGCCAATACCGGTGCTGTGACAAACTTCTGTTTTAGCTTGTCAAAAGCTTCTTGTTCTTTTTCTCCACAGCTGAAGACCTTATCCTTCTTTGTAAAGTCGTTCAGTGGTCTCACGACCTGCGCGAAGTCTTCTATGAATCTTCAATAGAAGTTTGCCAGTCCGAGGAAAGTGCGGGTTTGGCGGGTGCTTTTTGGGATTGGCCAGTCTAATATAGCGTCGACCTTCTCCCCTTCCATCTTAATTCCCTTCTGACCAACTATCATCTCAAGAAAGTTAACTTCTGACACCCCAAAGGTGCACTTTTCTGGTTTGGTGAAGAGGTCATTTTCTTCTAGTCTTTCTAAGACTTTCTGTATGACTTTGTCATGTTCTTCTCAGTTTGTGGTTTTGGTGAAGATGAGCAGGTCATCAATATACACCACCACAACGTCGTCCATGTCCGCAAAGATTTCATTCATCATTGCTTGGAAGGTGGACGGTGAATTCATCAACCCGAAGTACATCACCAGGGGTTTGTAAGCTCCTTTGAAACAGACGAAGGCTGCCTTCCATTCGTCTCCTTCTTTGATTCGGACATTGTTATATCCCCATTGTAAATCGATCTTCGTGAAGAGTTTACTTCCTTGCAGTTTATCGACTAATTGGGAGATGAGCGGGAGGGGGTAATTGTTTCAAATGGTGTGTTTGTTTAGGTAGCGGTAGTCTTGCACCATTCGTTTTCATCCGTCCTTCTTTGGCACGAAGAATACTGGTGAGGTCTGAGGGGATTTTGAGGGTCTGATGTATCCCTCCTTTAGTTGGTCGTCAATGAAGGCAGCCACTTCTTCTTGTTCTTTGACCAATAGAGGAATTACTCTTCCTTTCTTTGGTTTGAAGGATTCTTTCAGGTCAATGGCATGGTCCCAGGGTTTCCTTATGGGCATCCGTTCCGATTCGTGTTGTGAGAAGACTTTCATCCATTTCTCGAATCATTTTGGGATCAGAACTTCTTCTTTCTCTTTCAGGGCGGATCGTACGTAAAATGCCTGCCAGGCTGCTTCTTGATCCTGTTCTTCTACCTTGTTTATCCATGGGCCCCTATCCTGCAGGAGAGCACAACTTCTAGGACATCTGGTCATCCTAACTGTGCCCTCTTTCCAATCGATCTCCGGGTTATGCTTCTGTAGCCATGTGAATCCGATTACCAGATCGAATTTGTGGAGGTCGGTGACATCAGCTATAATCTTTTCGCGATGTCCTTCAAATTCTACCACCATGTCCGCGGTGTGCGTGATGTTCCCGGCGGAGTTTTTGGTACCATCTACATTGAAGACTGGGATAGGGCAAACGAGGGCTTTGAGGGGAATATTGTTCCTTTCAGCCCATCGTTTGTCGATGAAGGTTACATTAGCTCCACTATCCAGTAATGCTTTGGCGGGTAGAAACTTCTTCTTCTGTGTTGAGATCTTTATGTCAAGGATTACTTCCTTTCCTTTTATGCTAGCCGATCTCGTGACTAGTGCTTCTGCTTCTTCTGGGACTTCTGGGTTTTCGGTTCTCTTCAAAATTTTTCTTGGAGGTATAGGGGAATCAAGCATGCGTTTAGAGTCCGCACCACACTCATCAAGAGGTGCCCCTGACTGTGAGAGAGATACTTCTGGAATAGATACATTATCTTCTTCTAGAACAGAATACCTATTGTTCATGGCAGAGGCTGGCCCAGTCCTTACTCCGCCTTGACTTTTCCCTTTAGCCGTGCTTCTAACTTCTTGAGGAGTCTTTCTTCTTGCTCCTTCGAGAGGTCTTCAATGCGAGGATTTTCATCTGCCACTTCCCAAGATGTGGCTCCTCCTTCTTCCTTCTTTGCTCCTCGAGCGTGCTTCTGTGCTTTGGAGCATTCCCTCTTGTGTTGTCCTCCACCCCATCTGCATTCTTGACAGGTGTTCTTCGGCTGTCTGCAATCTTGGGCAAGATGACCTTCCTTGTTGCAATTATAGCATTTTCCTTTTGAGGAAGAGGGTGTTGTGGTGGCAGCCACCTTCTTTTCTTCTCTTGGTGTCCACTTCTTCTCTTTTCTTCTAAGATTAGAGGCTATCTTGTATGCCTCGTGGTTCTTCCCAATCCTCCTGATCTCCTCAATGGTTCCTTCTATGGTTCGGCTCCTTTTGCCTTGATAGAAGAGTTCCTGCCTTATGAAGTCATTTACCTGAGACTCTAGGAGGTTTACTCCATGCTTATCGTCCAGCTGAGCCTTTATTTGGAGAGTTCTCCATTGAGCCAGGAAGGCGTCTATCTCTATATGTCCTTGGGAGAGAGCTTTGATCTCCTGCATAGACTCATCTTCGAGGAGTTGAGATTGGAAGATATCTTCTACAGTTTTTGAAAATTCTTCCCAATTTGTGAATCTAATCTTGTTGTCATGTATTTAGGCTAGCTCTGCTTCCGCCCAACTTCTGGCCTTCTGCCCTTTCATCCTAGATAGTACTGCAAACATGCACATCTCCAGGTTTTCCATCATCATGATCTTTCCTTGATGATCTTTCATTGTTCCTCCCGCCATGTCTTTTACTGGCTGAGAGAAGTATCGGGGGTTGGCTTTAATGAAGGTCTTCATCTTTGACCACCATTCTTCAAACTTCTTCTGATCTCTGTAAAAATCTCCTGGATTGGCGAAGATCTGGATCTTGGAAGCGGGCATTCCAGATCCTTCTGCTCCTGCTCCCATGTTAAAGAATTAGGAGAGGTTTCTTATTGTGTCTTCGGCAGAGATGGCCCTGTCTTCTGTTTCTTGTAACTTCTTGTCTGCTCATTGAGCAGCTTCTTCCATCGTCTGCCATTGCAGTCAGAGATTTACGACTTCGTTTTCGAGAGAGGCAATCCGGCCCATCAGAGAGTCGAAATCGCCTTGGGAGAGTGTTGCTATTTTTTCTTCTGGGTGGAGGTTCCTGGCCTAAAGCGTTTCTTTTCTTTTAAGGCAGATATAAAGAGTATCCTTCTCTTTTAGTATCGGGAACTTTGGGAACAGATCAACTTCCTACTTCCTAACTTCTTTTAAGCTAGAGCACAGCCTCAGATAACCGTCTTTGGTTGGGCGGTCTCTATGCTTCTTCTGGAGAACGGGGTTGTATCGCCTCTCCTTTCTTTTGAAGATGACGATGGATAGGGGGATCAGGGAAGTGGTACTTCTACTTCTTCTTCTTAGAGTAGAGGGTGCATTACTGTTCTCTAACACCTTGGTTTCTTCTGCAATGAGTACGGACTTGTGTACGGGTTGTTGTAGTCTTGTTCAAGTGAAGCGAACCTAACAACTCTGACTTGCGAGTGCGAGGGACCTTAACGTGGAGCAAGGGAGACATGGACTGGAGTACACCTTGTGAAGGCTCTTCCGTGGACTGGGGTGCACCGTGTGAGGGTTCTCCCTTATATAGAGGACGCGCAGCGTCAAAGAGAAAGCGTCCTTTGTTATCCAAAGACTATACTGGGACCGAGTGAGCTACCTGGCAGCTTATCCGCTTGTTAGGCGAAAGTTCCGAGGTGAACAAGACTGGGGTTAGCAGTCGAGTTCCTCGAGTTTATATATGCATAGTAGGGGGCTGTACATGGCTGTGTAACTACCCTAATTGAGGCACTGCTTATCTGGGCTGTGTATGAGAAGTGATAGGTACATCAGAAGAGTCCATCAGAAAAAGCATAGCTGAGATAGCAAAAGTAGAAAGTGGAGATTAATAAGGCATGTATGACATGAGGCATAGAATGGAAGAAAGCGGGGATTAATAAGGCATGTATGACATGAGGCATAGAATGGAAGAAAGCAGGGATTATCGTGAGAACATAATTGGGTAGTGCTGACCAATATGGTTAGGTGAGATCTGTATCTTCAGATTGGATCTGCCATATGTCAGCAAGTGTGAAAGGAAAGGATAAGTCCGAGAAAGAGAGAGAATCTTCTAAGTCCCTTCAGATAAGATCAATCCCACAGATGCGCGATATCTGATAAGATACTGGGAAATGCTGAGATAAGATAAGATCATCAATAGGGGTAAAAGGAGAAATCATAATGGGCAAGGTGTTACATCTATGCCGGTCTTCGCCATTGCTTCTAGATCTGAAGCGTGAAAGTAATGAACCGTTACAGTGCTCTACCAGTCAGACTCAGTTCTACCCATCTCCTGCTTAAAAAGCACCCTATGCCTTTGATAGACTATTCTTGAAGTTAGTCTTTGGAAGCTAACCTTTCAAGACAGAAGAAGTCTTCACCTTTTACTTAAGCAAGACTACACCTTTGCCTGCACACAAGCCCGTGCCCACATCGCAAGAGAAGAGCCATTGCTGAGAAAGAACCTCACAACCAACCAACTACCAAGGAACCACAGTATTTGCACAGTAACACACCCCCCCTTCTATTCTAGGCATACTAAGTCTTGGTAGTGTCTGGAATATTTTCAGGAAGCTCATCGCCTTCCTTTCCCTCACCCTCCCCCATTCCCCACTCAGAAGAAGAAGAAGCAAAGTACCTCGAGTTCGTTGAAGATGTCAATCACTTCGGCAACCATCTACACACCCTCCTCACCACCACTATCAAAAGGTACAATTCAGAGAGACCGATTGGGACTTCTACGAGGAAATAAAGCCAGTGTTCATAGTAGTAGAGACAATCGTATTAGGAAGAGAGGCACATCGCCTAGGCTTGGAAGAAGCAGGCACAGCGAGGATAGAAGAACTGTTGGGAGGAGCCGTAGTCAGAACCCCCAAACAGGAAGAAGTAGAGGTACAACTCCCCTGATCTCCAACCCCACCCTATTCCTTCACCACTGTCTCCAAAAGAAGGGAGAGGTGCTACAACCCTGTCCCACAGAAGAAATGAGGCGACATCCCCACCAAAACCTCATACCTCCAACCACATTGCAACCTCAGGGTAGTGAGGAAGTAAGAAGAAAGAGACATAAACCTGTGTACTTGAAATAGACATTCACCACTTGTTAAGAAGGTTCATAAGCTTATGCAAGAAGAAAGAAAATACCCACCACAGAAAACATGGCCACCCTCTCCCAAG
>JBBPTS010000769.1:0-11179 GCA_038094235.1 Fistulinella staudtii
AATAAATTGACAACTCAATATGATATAGTTATTTTTGAATAGGAAATATTGATACTACTTTCTGGCAATATCTTTATTTAAGGAACTGATGTGTCACTATATGGATGTTCTTGAAGTGAACCTAACCTCTTAACTTCTGAAGAAGGACCTTTGACATGGATCAAGGTAAATAGAATGAGAGGTGGACTAGGTTAGGCCCTGTGAAGGTCTTCCCTTATATAGTAAGGAGGAGGGGGGACTGAGTAAGCTACTTGGCTGCTTATCCACTTGTTAGGTGAAAGTTCCAAGTAAATAAGACTGAGGTCTCCAGATGAGTTCCTTAGGTCTTATATAGGCATGGAGACATAGCTATACATGGTGACTAATAATATATATATGGTAAATAGAAGTGGTGTGATTGAGGCTCTACATAGTGAGTCATAGATAAGCATAGATTTACATAGCCAAGATAGAAGCATAGCCATAAAATGAAGGAGGCAGATGAAACGAAAAAGCTATCAAAGCCTTTACGTTGAGAAGAGGAGAGACTGAGTTCAGGTACTCGAAGCGACCAATACAAGTCAACTGTCAAGTTACTCAAACTGAGGAGTTACCCTCAGTCGAGCAACCCTTATATATTCATAGGCTTTGTATGTACATGTTATGGCATAGCTACTATAAACGTATTTTGAGAAATCGTACCATAAGAGCATAATGTGCCATTGGGCGATAAGTATAACATGAGGATGCAACGTGCATCAAGGGTCTTCGGAGCCAATAAAAGGCAGTGCCTTCTGAAATGGAAGAGAAGGGACGGAGATTAAATAGTCGTGTAAGTCGTTACTTCTGTCATCGGTGCCAGTTGCACAGAGCGGAGATGAAAGGGCAGTGCCCCGCGTATAAGGAAAGTGGGGACGGGCTAGTGGTGCCCAAGGGTGCGACACTTTGTCGCGAAGGATTCGTGTTCTTCTGGATCATGTGATCCTCATCGTCATGTGATGTGTCACGAGGTTAGTCACATGACCTGGCTTATATCAGTCAAGAGCGAAAGAAAACGTCTAAGTCACTAGGACTTTTATGGATTCGTAACAGCAGAAATGAACATAAGAGCATAATAGAGCAGTGATGACCAATATGGCTAGATGAGATCTGCATCTCAGATTGGATCTGATACATGTCAACTAGTACAAAAATAGAGAGAGAAAGAGTTCAAGAGAAATGAGAAATTGTCTAAGTCCCTTCAGATAAGATCATCAATAGGGGTTTTATATATATCTTCAAAGAGGACAGGCTTATGTGTTGACTTTGGTTCTTGCCATGTCTTTGAGATTTGAAGCATGAAAGTAATGAGCTGTTACACCACACCCCTTTTGTGCTTGAGATACCAGATCAAGCTTGAGAACTTTAAAGGAAACTGTACTATAGTAGACTTTATAGGGGTTGAAGAGTGTGGGTGTTTCATAGGAGGTTTTGTGTGTGTCAAGATGGTGATTCTTTTCATGGAAATGGGCTAGGGCATCTTGAGTATAGGCCAGGTTTCTTCAAGGCTCCCAAGTGTAGCCTTCTTCTCCATATCCTGCTCAGTGTTATGAATCTAAAAGTTTATGTCTGAACTTAGAAGTTTTCTCGCCTTCGAAATAACATAAGCCAGGTCATGTGACTAACCATGTGATTCATCACATGACAATGTAAGGTCACAAGACCTAGACAAAGAACACTGAACTTTATGACAAAGTGTCATACTCTTGAGCACTGTTCTCTCTTTCCTTATATATAGGGCACTGTCCTTTTATTTCCATCCTGTGTAATTGGCACTGACACCAGAAGTACTGTTTACATGTATATTTAATCTCCGTAACTTCTCTTCCATTTTAGAAGGCATTGCCTTTATTGGTTCCAAAGACCCTTGATGTACATATATCCCTCATGCCCTACTTATCACCCAATGGCACATTATACTCATATGGTATGACTTTTAGAAATATGTTTATAGAAGTATGCACAAACATGTACAAACCCAAGCCTATGAATGTATAAACCAAGGATCAAACTGGGGAACAACTCTTAGTTTGATTGACTTGGTTGTTTCCTCGAACAAAGGACAACTCCCCAAGCCAGTTACTCAGTCTTCTTCCCTTTGTTGTTTCTTTTTCATTTCACCCAGTATATGAGGTATTCCCATCCATTTTGGTGACATCTAGCATCAACTAGGAA
The DNA here is from genome assembly GCA_038094235.1 of Fistulinella staudtii. Taxonomy (NCBI): domain Eukaryota; kingdom Fungi; phylum Basidiomycota; class Agaricomycetes; order Boletales; family Boletaceae; genus Fistulinella; species Fistulinella staudtii. The sequence goes on from JBBPTS010000769.1 coordinate 2,194, forward strand.
ATCTACTTTAAATTCTTCTTCACAATCATCTGTCACTAGAACTGGTCCAGGTTCTTTGATTGTCTGTCTCTTAAGTTGCTCCTTGTAGAGTTTGACTCTTGAGACATTGACAGTAGGGTGAATGTACATCAAGTGTGGAAGATGTAGTTTTATAGTATTACAGCTGACAACTTCTATGATTTCAAAAGGGCCCAGTCACTTCTTGGAAAGCTTCTTTGACTGCCTTGTAAGACAAAGGTTGTCAGTTGCCAGGAGTACTTGATCTCCAATTTTGTACTCTGGCACTTCACTTCTATATTTATCCACAAAGATCTTTATATGATCCTGTGCTTTCTTTAGATTTGTGGATGTTTCCACAAGTGTTTCTTCTTTTTGTTGAGCCAGTTTGTTTATGGCAGGGGCTTTGGAGGTTCCTGACTCAATTCCCATTCAAGAAGTATAGATTCTGATGACCTCAAAGAGTGTCTTCTGAGTAGAGGCCTACCTCTTAGTGTTACAAACCCAAAAGTTCATGATTGAACTTAGATGTTTTCTCTTTCTCAACTGACATAAGCCAGGTCATGTGACTAACAACATGACTCATCACATGATACAGGGTCACATGATCTAGACATCTCCTTCATAATAAAGTGTCATACCCTTGGGCACCATTAGCCTGTTCTCCCCTTCCTTATATGAGGGGCACTGCCCTTTTAATCTCTGTACTGAAATGAAAAAGCCAACTCATGACTTTAAGAGGAAAACTGAGTAGAGGGCTCAGGGTTGACTTTAGAGGTCTGCACCACCAAGTTGCTATAACTAAGGAATTGTCCTCAGCAGAGCAACCTGGTATATATATTCATGGTATATGTTTGTACATGTGTGTACATATTTAGTTATTGTAAATTGTACCATAAGAGCATAATGTGCCATTGGGCAATAAGTAAAGCATGAGTATGCATTGTGCATCAAGGGCTTCGGAATCTATAAGGCAGTGCCTTCTATAATGGAAGAGAAGTAAGATGGAAATTAAATAGTTGTGTATCAAAGGCTTCTGATGTCTCAGTGCCAGTTGCATAGGACAGAAATGAAAAGAGGCAGTGCGCCTGTATTAGGAAGGAAGGGAATGGACTAATAGTGTCCAAGGGTGTGACACTTGTCGTAAAGAGTTCATTCTCTTCTGGATCATGTGATCCTCATCATCATGTGATGAGTCACGTTAGTCACATGACCTGGGTTATATCATTCGAAAGTGAAAAGACTTCTAAGTTTGAATGTGAACTTTTGGATTTGTAACATGTACTATGCAACTGGCATTTCACTTCTGAAGATCTATGATTAAGTTCACACATTCCCTGCTTGTTTATTTAATCTCCATCTCTTCTCTTCTATTACAGAAGGCACTGCCTTTATTGACTCTGAAGACTTCTCTTCTCTGTGATCTGTATGTATACCTTATGCTCCTATACTTCTATAGTATGATTCTTAGAATTACAGATATGGTATTTACACACACATGTATAAACACACCCATGAATATATAAGGGGTGGCTCTGCTGAAGACAAACCTCAGTTAGAGTTACTTCAACATCACTGATAAAGTACTAGGAGTCTCACTGAAATGGAAGAACTTCCTCAACTATCAAAGGAGGAGATAAGATAAGGATCTTATCTGGTACTTCAAAGGGGTGCGATAAGGATTGCCTTCAGAGGATGTGATGGTGGTTGCCTTCAGTAGTCTCTTCATACTTCAGAACCTTGTCAACCCTATCTTTTATAAGGGCAAAGGGCAAGTGTTGATGACAGGACTTGTGCACTAATGAAGAGGGGAGTGGTTGAGTAAGCAACTCCACTTAGCTACTGCCAGGAGTCTGACTGGTAGAGCACACTTGTTAGGCGTGGGATCCAAGGTAAGCAAGACTAAAGGGCATCTACTGCTAGCCCTACTACTTATATACATCTTCTGATGAGGCAGTGTATGTCCTCATATAGTAAATACCATATCGTACCATTGTGGCTATCTTGTGGCCATGTCAGTGTCCTTCTGATAAGGTAACATGTGTTCTCCTCATGTTCATCAAATGGAAGAGAAGGCTCTGCCTTCTATCTAACCTCATGGTATCCTCATGTGCTGCTTCTAAGTCTTAGGATCAATCTATGATCCGATCTTCTTCATCTAAGATCCAACTATGATGGGATCTTCTTCTAGAGATCTCAGATCTCTCTTCTGGTGGTGGAGATAAGGTAACCTCCCTTCTATCCATTGAGGATTCTTCTAAGTGTTGCTGATAAGATCAGGACTTGTAATTGTGTGATAAGATGTCAGAGATTGCCGTGATAAGATAAGATTGTCGAAATCTAATCTTCTTCAGAGCACGCCACTGTGCAGAAGTGATAACAATAGCGATCGTTACACTCACTACTCCGTTGTGAAATGAAAAAGCCAACTAGTGACTTAAGAGGAAGAAAGGGGGCTGAGTAAAGGGCTCAGAGATTGGTTTTTAGGCCTGTACCACTAAGTTACTTTAACTGAGGAGGATGTCCTCAGCAAAGCAGTTTGGTTTATATATTCATAGATGTGTTTGTATATGTAGTGTCTGATTACTATAAACATATTTTACAGTATCATACTATAGAAGCATACTGTGCATGATGTCAGAGATAGGAAGATAAGACATGAGGTATATGTGAGTGAGAAGCTTTGGAGTCAATAAAGCAGTGTCTTCTATTATGGAAGAGAAGTTAAATGGAAATGAAATAACAGAGATTAATGAGTTGTGTAGGTGATACTTCTGATGTCAGTGTCAGTTGCACAGGATAGAGATTAAAGAGTAATGCCCCATATATATAGAAAGAGGGAACAGGCTAATGGTGCCCAAGGATGTGATACTTGTCATGAGAGAAAGAGACTCATCTAGATCATGTGATCTTGTATTGTCATATGATAAGTCATGAGGTTAGTTGTTACTGTAACGGCTCGTTACTTTCATGCTTCAGACCTAGAAGCGATGGCAAGAACCGGCATCGACGCACAGCCCAAGCCTCTCCAGCTTTGACAGCTTATCTAATCTTATCTCGGCAATCCGCGGTATCTTATCAGATTATCGCGCGATAGCAAGGACTTAGTTATTTCTCCCTCTCTTTCTCTCTCACGCCCTCGTTGCCATAGGAAGATCCGATCTAAGATAACAGATCTCATCTATCCCCATTGGGTAACAGTGCCACATTATGTTCTCACGATCACTTCCGCTCTCTTCCATTCCTATGCCTCATGTAACACATGCCCATTTCATTACCGCTATCTCGGCTATGTTTTCTGATGGACTTTCTGATGTTCTTATCGCTTCTCACGCACAGCCTAGATAAGGCCCTGCTCGTTTAGGATAGACACAGCCATGTACTCATGCGTATATATAGCCGGGTAGCTCGACTGGTAACACCCCAGTCTTGCTTACTTGGATCTCACGTCTACGGCCGTGCTCTACCAGTCGGACTCAGTAACCCCTCACATCTACCGCTCCGAGCACCCTACGCCTTTGATAGGCTCTCTCTCTCTTCGAAGGCCAACCCTTGAAGATATAGGAAGTCTTCGCGTTTCACTTAAGCAAGACTACATCTTTGCCCACACAAAGTCCGTGCCCGCACTGCAAGAGACGTCGACGAGAAAGAACCTCGCACCGACCTACTACCACACGGAACCACGGCGTTTACACAGTAACGCACCCCCCCTTTATTACCTGACATACTAAGCCTCGGTAGTGTCCGGAATATTTTCATGAAGCTCATCACCTTCCTTTCCCTCACCCTCGCCCATCCCTCACTCCGAGGAAGAAGAAGCGAAGTACCTCGAGTTCGTCGAAGACGTCAATCACTTCGGCAACCACCTACACGCCCTCCTCACCACCACCATCGAAAGGTACAATTTAGGGAGACCAATTGGGACCTTTTACGAGGAGATAAAGCCGGCATTCGTAGTAGTAGAGGCTATCGCGCTCGGAAGAGAAGCACGCCGCCTAGGCTTGGAAGAAGCAGGCACAGCGAGGATAGAAGAACTGTTGGGAGGAGCCGTAGTCAGGACTCCCAAACAAGAAGAGATAGAAGTACAGCTCCCGCGCACCCCCTCCCCACCCCATTCCTCCACCGTCGTCTCCAAAAGAAGGGAGAGACGTTACAACCCGGTCCCTCAAACGAAACGAGGAGACATCCCGACGAAGAGCTCGTACTTACGACCCCGTTGCAACCTCAGGGTAGTGAGGAAGTAAAAAGAAAGAGGCATAAACCTATGTACTTGAAATAGATTTCACCGCTTGAAAGAAGGTTCACAAGCTTGCGCACCAAAGACAGATTTCACCGAAAATGGCAACCCTTTCTCAACAAGATTTCGACTCGCTGATGGCCCGCATCACCTCCCTAGAAACCGAGTCCATTCAAAACCGCATCGACAAGGACACAATGATAGATGCGGCAAGGTTGATGGAACAACAACTCAGGGACGCAAACGATCGCGCCACGGCAGCCGAACAACGCACAAGAGATCTCCTGGAGACGTTCTCTTGGGCACGTCTAGGAGGAGGAAGTGGAAAAGTCGAAGTGTTCGCGGACCCTGGAGAGTTCAAAGGGAACCCCAAGGAGTTCGACGAATGGTGGACAAAGATAAGGACGTTCATTAACATCAATGAACGAACCTTCATGAAGGACACTCTGGACGCCTCGGGCCAGCCCATACTGGTCAACGGAAGGAGGCTCACGGAGCCAGATTTAGACAGGAGGCTGGTAGCAGTCTTATCAAGAATGAAAGGCCGGAAAGCCGGAAATTGGGCCGAGGCGGAACTCGACCAAATGAACAAGCACGGGAATCGATTCCCATCCTGGGAGGACTTTTCCAGGGTCATAGAAAGCATGTTCCGCCCCATGCTCCAAAAGGATACGGCAGTCATGGACCTAGAAAGGCTGGAGCAAGGGAACATGGATGTAGACGAGTTCCTTGCAAGATGGAGATCTCTCCAAATACAAGCCAAGGTTGACGACGGACACGGAGTCCGCATTCTTGAGAAGAACGTAGGCTTCTTCATAAAAAAGGACCTCTTCCATAACAACAGGAGGAAAGACACGATCGAAGAAACGATCGAAGAAATTAGGGACATTGGAAAGAATCAGGAGGCCTTTAGGATGGCCGCTAACCTGAAGAAACGGGGAGCGCAACCCCAAAGAAAAGAACAGAGAGAAGGGCCTAGTATGGCTGCTGCCTCCACCAACCCGCCTCCGAAGGGCTGCTACAACTGCGGCGAAAAAGGACACTTCGCCCGAGATTGTAAAAAGCCAAAACAGAAATGTGATGACTGCGGCTGGTCGGCGGGACAGCACAAACAGCAATGTCCCCGAACGAAACGAAATGCCCGAGGAGCTCGGAAGGAAGAAAGCCAACCAGCGACCTCATGGGAAGTGGCCGATGAAAAACCAAAGGTCAATGACTCTTTCGCAGACCTTAAGGGGATGACGATGGACCAAATGCAAGAGTACTTCGTCAGAAGGTCTCAGAAGGGAAAAGGTCGTGCGAACTGAAGAAGGGGCTTCAGTTTGCAAATAGGTTCGAAATACTTTCGGGTTCAGAACTATTTATTCCAGAAGAACATTGTACAACGTCAGGGGCGGCTCAAGAAGAGCGCGGTGCAGACGAGACATGCACGCTTGATTCCCCATTAGAAGAAGAAAACCCCCGAGAAGTTAAAGAAATCCCCGAGAAGTTAGCTACCAGATCGGCGCGAATCAAAGGAAAAGAAATCATCATGGACCTTGGGATATCCGCCGATAAGAAGAACTTCATCTTAGGAAAGGCTCTGCTAGACAGCGGAGCAAACGTAACGTTCATCGATGAACGATGGGTTCAGAAGAATCAGATTCCCACAAAAAAGCTGACAAGACCAATACCAGTCTTCAACGTGGACGGAACCAAGAACTCAGCCGGAAATATCACCCACACGGCAGAGATAGTCATCGACTTTGATGGACACAGAGAAAAAGTGGAAGCTGACGTAACAGATCTCCATAAATTCGATCTGGTTATAGGCTTTACCTGGCTACAACGCCACAACCCGGAGATAAACTGGCAGACCGGCGAGGTCAAGATGACCCGTTGCCCACGGTCTTGCCTCCTTCTCCAGGAAAGAAGCACTTGGATAGCCCAGTGCGAAAAAGAAGAGGAAGACAACGCTTGGGAAGCTTACAAGATTAGGGCGACCCTAGCTAAAGAACAATCCACCGAGAAGAAACCGGAAGAACTAGTCCCAGCTAGGTTCCATAAATGGCTAAAAGTATTCTCACAGCATGAATCAGAGAGAATGCCACTCCGAAAGCCATGGGATCACGAAATCGAACTAAAAGACACGTTTGTACCTAAAAAGGGAAGAATCATTCCACTCTCGGTCACGGAACAAGAGGAAGTCTCAGCCTTCCTCGACGATCAACTTAGGAAGGGTTACATCCGCCCTTCCAAGTCGCCCCAAACATCGCCGGTGTTTTTCGTCCCAAAGAAAGACGGAAGAAAGAGGATGGTACAGGATTACCGATACCTCAATCAACACACCGTGCGAAACAACTACCCGCTCCCATTAATCGCTTCACTCGTGGAAAAACTGAAAGGAGCAACTAGATTCACGAAGATAGATCTTAGATGGGGATACAATAACATCCGGATCAAAGAAGGAGACGAATGGAAGGCCGCCTTCGTGTGTTTCAAAGGCGCCTTCGAACCACTCGTCATGTACTTCGGACTGATGAACTCCCCCTCCACATTCCAAGCTATGATGAATGAGATCTTCGCGGATATGGACAACGTGGTAGTGGTGTACATCAACGATCTTCTGATCTTCACAAAAGGAGGCACCCCAGAAGAACACGATAAAATCGTGGATGAAGTTCTCCGTCGGTTAGAGGAAAACGATCTTTTCGCCAAACCCGAAAAGTGTACCTTCAGAGTAGAAGAAGTTCCTTTCCTAGGGATGATCGTTAGTAAAAACGGTATCACCATGGAACAAGATAAGGTCGGAGCCATTATGAATTGGCCCACCCCGAAAACCACCCGACAAGTCCGCGCATTCCTCGGGTTGGCCAATTTTTACAGAAGATTCATTGAGAAGATGGCCCAATATACACGCCCCCTCAATGACCTCCTAAAGAAAGACTCCGTTTTCCACTGGACGGAGAAAGAACAGAATGCCTTCGATAAGCTAAAGGAGGTATTCACGACAGCTCCGGTTCTCGCTTATCCTGATGAAGAAGCGGAGTACCGAGTTGAAATGGACGCATCAGACTTCGCCACCGGAGCAGTGCTCATGGTGAAGAAAGAAGGACTCTTCCACCCTGTAGCATACCTCTCGCATTCGATGAGCCCGGAAGAAAGGAATTACCAGGTCTTCGACAAGGAAATGCTAAGCGTAATCCGTGCTCTCGAAGAATGGCGTCATCATCTAGAAGGAGCAAAGCAAAAGTTCGAAATCTGGAACGACCACGCGAACCTCCAATGGTTCATGGAAAAACAAAATCTTAACAGGAGGCAAGCTCGCTGGTCGCAATACCTATCCAGATTCGACTACATATGGGTACACAAACCCGGCTCACAGATGGTCAAAGCCGACGCGCTCTCACGAAGACCGGATCACGCGGTTGGAATAGAAGAAGACAATCATGGAATGATTGTAATTACCCCGGACAAAATCCGCTCGACGCAGATAAGGGATGATGGGGACGAGATAGCAGACAAGATCCGAAACCATACGCTAGCCCTTAAAGAAACAGAAGTCCAGAAAATTGAAGAACAAGGAGGACAGCTATCGGAAGATGGGTTATTTGTGAAAGACGGAAAGATATTCGTCACAGAAGAAGATCGAATGGAGTTGATAACCCTCCATCACGATACCCCAGTTGCAGGACATCCTGGGAACGAGAAAACCCTCGAACTCGTCAAACGCCACTACTATTGGCCCGGCATGACAGTTCAGATAAAAGACTACGTGGCTAGATGCCACACGTGTCAAAAAATGAAGACAGGGAACCAGCCGCCAGCCGGCAAACTCCAGCCCTTAGAACTTCCGCATATGCCATGGGAAGACGTATCAGCCGACTTCATCACCGATTTACCAATTTCGTCGCTATACGACTCCATCCTCGTGGTAGTAGATCGTTTCTCCAAGGAAGTGGAGTTTATCCCCTGCAAAAAGGACATCACTGCGCTGGAAACTGCCAAACTCTATCTCACAAGGGTCTGGACGAATCACGGGACCCCCAGATCCATCGTCTCAGACCGAGGACCCCAGTTTGCCGCGCAAGTGATGAAAGATCTCTGTGCTCGCTTAGGAATACGTCCGCGACTTTCCACGGCAGCACACCCCCAAACCGACGGCCAGACCGAAAGGATCAACTGAGATCTCCAGCAGTATCTGCGGTTATTCATATGTGACCATCAGGAGGATTGGTCAGAGTGGCTGCCCATCGCCCAATTCAGCTACAACGCGAAACGGCAGGCCTCAACGGAAAAATCCCCTTTCGAAGTTACCAGAACCTACACCCCTAGAATGGGGATAGAACCTGGAACTTCCAAGGCACCTGCTGCGGATACGCTAACCCAGCAGATAGAGAAAACCCTCGCGGAAACATCCGCAAACCTAGAGAAGGCGCAGAAGCGCATGGTTCTGCAGGCAGACAAACATAGAAGTGATGCGCCAGAGTACAAGATCGGAGATCAAGTACTACTGGCCACCGACAACCTTCGCCTCACAAGGCAGTCGAAGAAACTCTCCGAGAAGTGGCTTGGACCCTTCTCTATCACCGCTATTATCGGCCGCAATGCCGTAAAACTACGACTCCCCCTCTCGATGAGAATTCACCCGGTCGTCAATGTGTCACGAGTCAAACCTTACAAGGAAAGACTCGAAGGGCAGCCTGTGAAAGAACCAGGACCTGTCTTGATCACCGACGACCGTGAACAGGAGTATGAAGTGGACTTCATTGT
>JBBPTS010000772.1:0-11151 GCA_038094235.1 Fistulinella staudtii
AGAAGTGTGTGAACTTTTTTCAACTCAGACATACTGTTTACACATATACCTTTGTTTGTAGAAACAAACAAAGGTAAATATTGCATAGTTTGACTAAGATCCTGATCATCAATACAAAAGCTCAAAACCCTTTCAATGGTATTGCTGTTTTAAATTGACTATATCTCTGTACCCTGTGCATGGAATCACATGACTTAGGGGGGATTTTGTAGCCAATAGTATGTACTATTTATGTCTCCACCAAGGCTAAGCATGATTCCCACAATGTTTGGCAGTGCGCTCCACACACTGCTGTTAGGGTAAACATTGAAAGGGTTTTTGAGGTCACTGTATCTCTACCACCCTCACCCAAATACAAAAGATTGGGAAGGCATTTGAAGTGTACAAGATGTACACTGGACAACAAATGGAAAAGACATTTTCCTCACCATCCAGAACCACAAATGCCGCCAGTACCTCCTCCCCCCCACAAGCACAAAGAGCTGCATGTTTCAACTGCGGACAAGAAGGACATCTCTTGAAGGACTGTCCAAAACCAAAAATTTCCTGCCCTGAATGCAAATGGCTTGGCAGAAAACACAAGAAGGAATGCCGAAAAGGCAACAGAAACACCAGGGGTGCAAAGACATCACAAGCCCCTGAAAGAAGAAGTGCTCCTAAAGAAGAAGAGGCAACCACATGGGAGGTAGCCGACGAAACTCCACAAGTATCAGACCCCTGGAATGAGATAAAGGGGAAAACCTTCGATCAAATGCAGGAGTATTTCGTAAGAAGGGCCTTCCAACAGAAGGGAAAAGGGAAGGTGAACTGAAACTGGAAAAATGGTTTGCCCAAGACAGGTATTCTTTCTTGGACAAATATGATATGAACTACAATACATGGTCAGAGACGTCTCTTGACAAGCATGGTGCAGACCAGAAATGCACGCTTGATTCCTCTATCGCATCCAAGAAAGAAACAAATCCCTTTCTGGAAGAACTCTTTACCCAGTCAGCAAGAACGAAGGACAAAGTATCCCTTAAAATATGCATGTCCCCTGACCAAAAGAACCATGACTGGAACACGGTAGAAGCCTTATTAGATAGCGGGGCCAACATCATGTTTATTGACAAAACATGGGCAGAAAAACACCACATTCCCATGAGAAAATTGCACTACCCTATCTCCATCATCAATGTCGATGGCACACACAATTCTGCAGAGAAGATAACCCATACAGCCCAAATCCAAATCGATTACAAAGGTCATTGAGAAAGGCTAGAGGCAGAAGTTACTGACATCGCCACTTTCCCTCTGGTTATAGGGTTTAACTGGCTAAGGAAGTATAACCTGGACATCGACTGGAGATCCGGAGATCTAAAATTCACCCGATGCCTTCGCTCTTGCCACATGCTCCAGGATCGAAGTGAGTTCCTGATGACATGTGACAAAGAAGAGCAAGACAATGCTTGGGCAGCATATCACATAAGGGCAGTGGTAGAAAAGCCTAAAGAAGAAAAGAAGCAACCCGCACAATGGTGCCAGCCCACTTCTATAAATGGCTAAAGGTGTTTGAGGAAAAAGATTCTGAAAGAATGCCGATAAAGAAACCGTGGGATCATGCCATTGATCTAAAAGACATGTTCACCCTGAAGAAAGGGAAGCTAATCCCTTTGGGACCAAAAGAACAAGAAGAAGTCTCGGCGTTTATTGACGAACAACTCTGGAAAGAATATATTCATCCATCTAAATCCCCACAAACCTCGCTGGTCTTCTTTGTCCCAAAGAAGGATGGAAGAAAAAGAATGGTATAAGATTACCAATATCTAAATGAACACATGGTTCGGAACAACTACCCATTGCCCCTCATTTCTCAGCTGGTAGACAAGCTCAAAGGAGCAAGGAAATTTACGAAAATAGACCTCAGATAGGGTTACAATAACATTCACATCAAGGAAGGCGATAAATGGAAGATGGCTTTTGTGTGCTTCAGAGGAGCATATGAACCTTTAGTTATGTACTTCAGACTATGCAACTCCCCTTCCACCTTTCAAGCAATGATGAACGAGATTTTCACAGATCTAGAAGATGTGGTGGTGGTCTACATCGATGACCTCCTTATATTCACAAAAACGGACTCCCAAGAAGAACATGAATGGATTGTGAAAGAAGTTCTGAAGAGGCTAGAAGAAAACAATCTCTTCACTAAACCAGAAAAATGTACCTTCTCCGTGGAAGAAGTAGAGTTCTTCAGAATGACCGTGGGAAGAAATGAGATCAAAATGGATGACAAAAAGGTGGAAGCAATACAGAATTGGCCGAAGCCAAGGAACCTTCATGACATACGAAGCTTCCTTGGGCTGGCCAACTTCTACCATCGATTCATCAAAGATTACACTTCAATAGCAAAACCCCTCATTCGCCTTACTAAAAAGGACCTGCCCTTTCAGTGGCAGTCAGAAGAACAAGAAGCCTTCAATAGGCTAAAAAGAGCGTTTTCCACAGCCCCGTCCTGGCCTTTCCAGATGACGAAACAGAGTATAGACTACAGACCGACACTTTGGATTTTGCCACAGGGGCAATCCTGGAAATGAAAAGAGAAGATCGCTGGCACCTTGTCACATTTTTCTTGTATGCCCTCAATGACACTGAAAGAAACTACCCAGTGTTCGACAAAGAAATGCTTAGTGTAATAAAGGCACTAGGAAAATGGAGGCATTATCTAGAAGGGGCATGATTTCAGTTCGAGATCTGGAATGACCATGCTAATCTCCAGTGGTTCATGCAGAAACAAGATCTCAACAGAAGACAAGCTCAATGGAGCCAATATTTATCCCGATTCAACTATGTCTGGGTCCACAAACCCGGAATGGCAATGGCCACAGTGGATACACTTTCTAGAAGAAGTGACCACACAGAGGGAGTTGAGAATGACAACAAAGGCATCCAACTCATCACCCTGGATAAGATCTATTTGACACGAGTTGAAGATGATGGGGATAAAATCCTAGACCAAATCTGATCGGAAATGCTATAACTTCGGGAATTGGAGGTCAATCAAATCGAAAACCAAGGAGCAGAGCTCTCAGATGATGGAGTCTTCAGGAAAGAAGGCAAAGTCTTCACACCGGAAAAGGTCCAAATGACAGTTATGATTACTCACCACAACTGTAACAGCTCGTTACTTTCATACTTCAGACTTAGAAGCAATGGCGAGGACTGGCATAGATGCAACACCATGCCCATTATGATTTCCTCTCATTTACCCCTATTGATGATCTTATCTTATCTCGGCATTCTCTGGTATCTTATCAGATATCGCACGATTGCGGGTATGATCTTATCTGAAGGGACTTAGAAGACTTCTTTGTTTCTCTCGGACTCTTTTCCTTTTCTCTTCGCACTCGCTGACATATGGCAGATCCGATCTATGATACAGATCTCATCTAACCATATCGGTCAAGCACTGCACTATATGCTCTCACATTCATTCCCGTCTCTTCCATTCTATGCCTCATACCACACATGCCTTATTAATCTCTGCTTTCTATCTTTGCTATCTCAGCTATGCTTTCTGATGGACTCTTCTGATGTACTTATCACTTCTCACACATAGCCCAGATAAGCAGTGCCTCAATTAGGGTAGTTACACAGCCATGTACAGCCTCACACTATGAATATATAAACCTGAGGAACTTGGCTGGTAACCCCAGTCTTGTTCACTTGGAACTTTCGCCTAACAAGCGGATAAGCTGCCAAGTAGCTCACTCAGTCCTAGTATAGTCCCTGGATATCAAAGGATGCTTTCTCCTTAGATGCTGCATGTCCTTTCCTCTATATAAGGGAGAACCTTCACACAGTGCACCCTAGTCCATGGAAGAGCCCTCACATGGTGTACTCCAGTCCATGTCTCCCTTGCTCCACAGTAAGGATCCTTGCACTCGCAAGTCAGAGTTGTTAGGTTCACTTCAACAACACACCAGTGGCTGGACATCCAGGAGTGGAAAAGACAATGAGCCTGATCCAGACTCACTACTATTGGCCAGGAATGACCAAAGACGTAAAAGAATATGTGGCCCGGTGCCACACTTGCCAGAAAATGAAAACAGGGAACACAGCCCCAGCCAGGAAGCTACAACTGCTGGAATTACTGAACATGCCATGGGAAGATATCTCCACTGATTTTCTCACCAATCTACCCATCTCCTAAGGCTATGACTCAGTTCTCACTGTAATGGATCAATTCTCTAAAGAAGTAGAGTTCATCCCCTGCCATAAAACCATCATGGCATTTGAAACTGCCAAACTCTATCTAGAATGCGTTTGAATGAACCATGGAATACCCTGAAGCATTGTTTCAGATCACAGCCCCCAGTTCGCCACTCAAGTAATGAAAGATCTGTGCACCCGCTTAGAAATAAAACCCCACCTATCAATGGCTTCATATCTGCAAACAGACGGACAGATGGAGCATATTATCAGGGACCTACAACAGTACCTCCGGTTATTCATCTGTGACCACCAGAATGACTGGAGTGAATGGCTCCCAATCGCTCAATTCTCCTATAACTTGAAGAAGCAGACTTCTTCCCAGAAAACCCCTTTCGAAGTTACCCCCACATACGCCCCTAGGATGGGTATAGAACCAGAAACTTCTAAAGCCCCAGCAGCAGACAACCTAGCTCAGAAAATTGAACATACTCTCGTGGAAACCTCCACTAACCTAGAAAAGGCCCAAGAGGCAATGAAAAAGCAAGCCGACAAGCATTGATCTGACACTCTGGAGTACAAACTCAGCGATCAGGTGTTGCTTGCTATGGATAACCTCCGCTTGACGTGGGAATCATGGAAGCTTTCTGAGAAGTGGCTGGGCCCCTTCCAGATCACCCAGATCATCAGCCGGAATGCTGTTAAACTACTCCTTCCTTCACAGATAAAAATACATCCAGTGGTAAATGTATCACAGATTAAACCTTATAAGGAACGCCTTGACAGCCAACCTGTCCAGAACCCAGGACCAGTCATAGTGACCAAGGATTGGGATGAAGAATACAAAGTCGATTTCATTGTAGACGCATGGAAACACAGGAATCAATGGGAATATCTTGTGCACTGGCATGGATACTTGGAAGAAGACCGCACATGAGAACCTGAGAAGAATCTCACCCACGCCAAGGAGGTGATAGTGGAATTCCATGAGAAACACCCCAAGCTCCACCTATACGAGTCTTTCTACGAAAACTTTGGCTTAGAAAACCCTTACAAAACCCTTTTCATACATGCTGTCACTTTCACATCCCACCCAACCACCCATTAGGGTCTTCAATGGAACTTGAAGACCATGAGAAGGGGATGGTGTTACGAATCCAATAAAAGTCTTATCGACTTAGACGTTTTCCTCTTTTTCAACTCATAGAAACTGAGTCATGTGACTAATCCCATGACACATCACATGACGATGAAGATCACATGATCTAGAAGAAACCGAATACTTCATGACAAAGTGTTGCACCCTTGGGTACCATTAGCCCGTTTCCACCTTCCTTATACACAGGGCACTGCCCTTTCATCTCCGTCTGGTGAAACTAACACTGACATCAGAAGTCCCCCTTACATGAGTAATTAATCTCTGTTTTCTTCTCTTCCATTATAGAAGGCACTGCCTTATTGGTTCTGAAGACCCTTGATATACATTGCATCTATATGTTATACTTATCACCCAATGGCACATTATGCTCTTATAGTATGATTTCATGATAATTGTATTTAGAAATATGCACAAACATGTATACACATGCACCTATGAATATATAAACCAAGCATCGAACCAGGAAATGTCCCCCAGTTTGATTGACTTGGTTGTTTTCATGCTTAAAGATAACTCTCCAAGCCTTGACCTTCTCCTTCTCTCCTTTGTTGTTCTTTTTCATTTCAAGATCCATTTGACATGCATTGAAGATGATGGGGACAGAATCCTTGACCAGATCCAATTGGAAATGTTACAGCTTTGGGAATCGGAGGTCAACCAAATAGAAAACCAAGAAGCAAAGCTCTCAGATGATGGAGTCTTCAGAAAGGAAGGAAAAGTCTTCACACTGGAAAAGGTCTGAAGATCTCGCTTCTGGTGGTGGAGATAGTATGGTCTCCCTTCTATCCTTCAAGGATTCTTCTAAGTGTCACTTATAAGATTAGGACAGTGCAACTGTGTGAATATATTTGGAGATTGCCATGATAAAATAAGATGAGATTATGGAAATCTAATCTTTCTCTTCATGCACCATTTACGCAGAAGTACTAACAATAGCAATTGTTACAGTCTATGTCTAGACTTAGAAGCTTTCCCTCTTTTGACTCATAAAATCCAGGTCACATGACTTGCCATGTGACTCATCACATGATGATACAAGGTCACATGACCTAGAAGAGAACACTGAATTTTGTGACAAAGTGTCACACACTTGGGCACCACTAGTCCATCTCCTCTTTTCCTTATACAAAGAGCACTGCCCTTTTCATCTCCATCCTATGCAACTGGCACTGACATCAGAAGTAATGAACTACACGACTATTTAATATCCATCACACATCTCTTCCATTTCAGAAGGCACTGCCTTAAACTGGTTCCGAAGACCCTTGATGCATGTGCATCCCTCATGTCTTATCTATCACCCAATGGTGCATTATGCTCATATGGTACAACTCCAGAAAATACATATTTAGAAGTAAGAACACACATGTACAAATATGACCCATGAATATATAAACCAGGACACTTTGCTGAGGATGATTCCTCAGTCAAAGTATCTTGGTGGTGCAAGCCTCTAAAGCCCTGAGACCTTTCCTCCACACATCTTTCTGTTACAAATCCAATAAAGTCTTGATGACTTAGACGTTTTTCCTCACTTTCAACTGATATAATCCAAGTCACGTGACTGACCACGTGACTCATCACATGATGATGAAGATCACCTAATCTAGAAGAGACTGAATCCTTTGCGACAAGTGTTGCACTCTTGGGCACCATTAGCCCATTCACACTCTCCTTATATATGGGGCACTGCCCTTTTATTTCTGCCCTGTGCAATTGGCACTGGCATCAGAAGTTTCAGAACCACGACTATTTAATTTCTGCCTCTTCTCTTCCATTATAGAAGGCACTGCCTTTTGGTTCCGAAGAACCCTTGATACATGATGCATCCTCATGTTATACTTATCATCCAATGGCACATCATGCTCTTATAGTACGATTCTTAGAATTACACTTATGGTATTATACACAAACATGTACATACAATATGAATTCAATATATAAGGGTTGCTCGACTGAGGGTAACTCCTCAGTTTGAGTAACTTGACAGTTGACTTGTACTGGTCACTTTGAGTACCTGAACTCAGTCCTCCTACACTTCTCGCTAAAGTCTCTGAGAGGCTTTTTTGTTTCACTTCCCTTTTAAGTCACAGGTTGACTTTTTCATTTCAGAAACATGTGTTCACCTCATGTCCATCAAATGGAAGAGAAGGCTCTGCCTTCTATCTATCCTCATGGCAACCTCATGTGCCACTTCTAAGTCCTGGGATCAATCTATGATCCATGCTTCTTCATCTAAGATCCAACCACTGTTATGAATCCAGAAAGTTCACCATTGAACTTAGAAGTTTTTGCTCTTTTGACCAATATAACCCAGGTCATGTGACTAACCATATGACTCATCACATGATGATACAAGGTCACATGACCTAGATGAAGAACACAGAACTCTTGTGACAAGTGTCGCACCCTTGGGCACTATTAGTCTGTTCCCTCTTTCCTTATTTGTAGAACACTGCCCTTTAAATCTCCATCCTATACAACTGGCACCGACATCAGAAGTATCTTGTTATATGAGTATTTAATCTCTGCTGCTTCTCTTCCATTACAAAAGGCACTGCCTTATTGACTCCAAAGACCCTTGATATATGATGTATTTGCATGTTTACTTATCACCTAATGGCACATTATGCTCTTATGGTATGATTCCCTAAAATATGTTTATAGAAGTATGACTACATATGTACAAACAAAAACCTATGAATATATAAGCCAGACACCAAACAGGACAATGGTCCTCAGTTTGGTTGTCTTAGAGTTTTCCCTTCATCAGGACAGACTTACAAGTCTGCTACTCAGTTCTCTTTTATCCTTTTGATCTTTTCCATTTCAACCACAATGGGATCTTCTTCTAGAGATCTCAGATCTCGCTTCTGATCAGTGGAGATAGAATGATCTCCCTTCAATCTGTCAAGGATTCTTCTAAATGTCACTGATAAGATCAGGACATGTAACTGTACAAACATCTTCGGAGATTACCGTGATAAGATAAGATAAGATTGTTGAAATCTAATCTTCATCTTCATTGTGCATTGTTGTGCAGAAGTGATAATGATAGTGATTGTTACATGGACTCATAAATAAAGGCCTGGTGAAAACTTGGTCTGGTGCTTGGTGTGCCACCCAGGAGGCCCTCTCCAAAGCAGGTAACCAGTCCAAGTATGCATTCTATCAGTGGAAAGACTTTGTCACTGATCTAAAAGAAACCTATACCTCTATTAGTGAGACAGCTGATACACAGGCTCAACTTTGCACCATGAAGCAAGGCTTGACACTTATAGACTAATTCTTAGTCAGTTTTGCTCAGGTGGTTGTGGAAGCTGGCTATGCAATGATAGTGGCTGACACTCTGGAGGCTTGCTATCTCATTGATGTTCTAAAGACTAATATGAATCCTATTATTGTCTATACCACTAAGGACAACTGTGATAAAACCAAGACTCAAGACAATACAGACTTTGTCCAGGTATTAAAGATGACTGGAAAAGCTTTTGAAGCTTGTCATAGAGGTAAAGTCCCCTCTGCAGGAAGTATACTACACTCTGCTGGGGTTATACCTCCTTATAATCTAAACCACCATCCAACAAATACTTCACAGCCCCCCTTGGAACCCACCATAGTTGGTCTGAGTGGCAATAAAAGTGATGCCACTGGAGTTACATATAGTGGCCTTGGTCAGCCAATGGATATTAGCCAAGCTTGCTGACATCAAATCTGCTATAACTGTGGACAACCAGGTCATTTTGTGAAAGAGCATACAGCACCTTGAGCTCGTCAAGTTGAATGCATCTACTATATATTCTCTGATTTGGATACAGAGGAGCAGAAAGAATGCAGAGAGGATTTTTGAAATGGTTGAAAGGTAGTGCAGCCTCACCAACTGATAAATCCATTCCAAAACCAGCTTCAATTTGTACAATAGTATCTGACAATCTTGAATCCAACTCCTCCTCTCTCAAAGCTGATTGTTGTAATGAAAAGCAAATGCACACCCAATCCTCTGCATCAAAAGATAGATTCTATCCTTAGACTCTCTTGTGGTATGCTCAACAACTTTGTGACTAGAGTACAATTTAAGCAATTGCCATTTTTTGAAATATAACACATCCTTGATGACAGTTAGACACTACCTCTACCACTATTACCTAGCTCAATCAGCTATCTTTTGAAATGGAAGACTTTTTCAAACTTCAAAAGGATAGCCTATCAAAGGTGTAGAGTTGCTTTGTTAGCAAAAGGAGGGGGAGGACTGAGTCTGACTGGTAGAGTACTGGGTTTTCTGAGTGAGATCCAAGTAAGCAAGGCTGGTGTAATAATCGCTATCATTATCACTTCTATGCAACAGAATGCTCTGATTACTCAACCATTTCCCTCTTCATTGGTGTACAAGTTCTGTCACCACCACCTGCCCTTTGCCCTCACAGAAGATAGGGTTGACAAGGTTCTGAAGTACAAAAAGCAACTCTGAAGGCAACCATCATTGTACCCTCTGAAGGCAATCCTTATCGCACCTCTGAAGTATAGATAAGATCTCTTATCTTATCCCCCCTCCTTTGATAGTTGAGGAAGGATGATCATCACTGAAACAGAAAAGCCAACTAGTGACTTTAAAAAGGAGAAGGACTGAGTAATGAAGCTTAGGGTGTGTTGACTTTAGAGGTCTGCACCACCAAACTACTTTAACTGAGGAGTTGTCCTCAGTAAAGCAGTCTGGTTTATATATTCATAGGGTTGTATGTACATGTTGTGGCATAACTACCATAAGCGTAATTCTAAGGAATTGTACCATATGAGCATAATATGCTATTGGGCAATAAGTAGGGTATGAGGATGTGTCATGCATCAAGGGTCTTTGGATACAATAAAGGCAGTGCCTTCTGAAATGGAAGAGAAGGAAACGGAGATTAAATACTCATGTTTGCCATGACTTTTGATGCCAGTGCCAGTTGCACATGATAGAGATTAAAGGGCAGTTCCCCATGTATATGAAAAGAGGGAACGGGCTAATGGTGCTCAAGGATGCGACACTTTGTCACAAGAGGTTAGGTTTCTTCTAGATCATGTGATCTTGATCGTCATGTGATGTGTCCTGTGATTGGTCATGTGACTTGGGTTATATCAGTCAGAAGTGAAAGAAAACATCTAAGTCTTCAAGACTTTTATGGATTCGTAACAGTCATAACTGGGGTTTTGCTAGTTGAGCTCCTTGGGTTTATATAGCTATTGAAGCTAACCCAACACTTCTATCTTCTGAGTGTGAGGACCTTCGACATGGAGCAAGGGAGATGAGGAGGTGGACTGGGGTATGAAATGAAAAAGCCTCTCAGAGACTTTAGTGAGAAATGGAAAGGTTACTGTAACGGCTCGTTACTTTCATGCTTCAGACCTAGAAGCGATGGCAAGAACCGGCATCGATGCACAGCCCAAACCGCTACAGCTTTGACAGCTATCTTATCTTATCTCGGCAATCCGCGGCATCTTATCAGATAATCGCGCGATGGCAAAGGACTTAACCGTTTTCTCTTCTCCTCTTCCTTTCTCGCGCTCTCGCTGACGTAATGAAGATCCGATCTAAGATACAGATCTCATCTACCCATATCGGTCAGCAGTGCCACATTATGTTCTCACACTAATCTCCGTCCCTTCCATTCTTATGCCTCATGTACCACATGCTTTCTTCATTACCGCTATCTCGGCTATGTCTTCTGATGGACTTTCTGATGTACTTATCGCTTCTCACGCACAGCCTAGATAAGGCCCTGCTCGATTAGGATAGACACAGCCATGTATCTTTGCATATATAT
>JBBPTS010000773.1:0-11150 GCA_038094235.1 Fistulinella staudtii
GATTGATCCTTTCTGTCTGCCCATCTGTCTGGGGATGTGCTGCGGTGGAGAGGCGTGGTTTAATGCCAAGGCGTGCACATAGATCCTTCATAACCTGCACGGCAAATTGCGGTCTGCGGTCCGATACAATACTTCTGGGTATACCGTGATTTGTCCAAACACGGGTGAGATACAGCTGAGCGGTTTGGAGGGCTGTGATCTCCTTCTGACAGGGAATGAACTCTACTTCTTTTGAGAACCTGTCAACTACCACGAGGATGGAGTCGTATAGCAACGAAACTGGGAGGTTGGTAATGAAGTCGGCTGATACGTCTTCCCATGGCATATGAGGTAGTTCGAGGGGTTGGAGTTTGCTGGCTGGCGGCTTATTCCCTGTCTTCATCTTCTGGCATGTGTGGCATCAAGCCACGTAGTCTTTGATATGGTTAGTCATCTCAGGCCAGTAATAGTGGCGTTTGACCAATTCTATCATTTTTTCGTTCTCAGGGTGTCCTGCTACTGGGGTATCGTGATGGAGTCGTAATACTTCCATCCGATCTTCTTCTGTGACGAAGATTCGTCCTTCTAGTTGAAACAATCCTTCTTCGTTAAGCTGTGCTCCTTGTGCTTCTATCTTCTGGACTTCTGATTCCTTGAGCATCAGCGTGTGGTTTCGGATTGAGTCCTTCAAATTATCCCCATCATCCGTTATCTGCGTCGAGTGGATTTTGTCCAGGTTTATCATGCACTGGTTAGTGTTGTCTGCTTCTTTTCCAGCTGCATGATCTTCTCTTCTTGATAAGGTGTCAGCTTTCCTCATTTGGGTTCCTGCTTTATGAACCCAAAGGTAGTCGAATCTGGAGAGGTACTGCAACCATTGTGCTTGTTGTCTAGACAGGTTTTGCTTCTGCATAAACCATTGTAGGTTAGCGTGGTCATTCCAGATTTCGAAGGTGTGTTTGGCCCCTTCGAGGTGGTGACGCCATTCTTCCAATGCTCTTATAACACTGAGCATTTCTTTGTCAAAGACCGGGTAGTTCCTTTCTTCGGGGCTCATTGAGTGGGAGAGATATGCGACTGGTCTGAACCTTTCATCTTCTCCCTTAATGGATAGGATCGCTCCTGTAGTGAAATCGGAGGCATCCGTTTCCAAATGATATTCCCTTTCTTGGTTTGGGAAGGCCAACACCGGTGCTGTGATGAACTTCTGTTTTAGCTTGTCGAAAGCTTCTTGTTCTTTTTCTCCCCAGCTGAAGACCCTATCCTTCTTTGTGAGGTCATTCAGCGGTCTTGCGACCTGTGCAAAGTCTTCTATGAATCTTCGGTAGAAATTTGCCAGTCCGAGGAAAGCACGGGTCTGGCGAGTGCTTTTTGGGATTGGCCAATCCAATATGGCATCAACTTTTTCCCCTTCCATCTTTCTGACCAACTATCATCCCAAGGAAGTTAACTTCTGACACCCCAAAGGTGCACTTCTCCGGTTTGGCAAAGAGGTCGTTTTCTTCTAGTCTTTCTAAGACTTTTTGCACAACTCTGTTGTGTTCTTCTCGGTTTGTGGTTTTGGTGAAAATGAGTAGGTCATCGATGTACACCACCACAACGTCGTCCATGTCTGCAAAGATCTCGTTCATCATTGCTTGGAAGGTGGACGGTGAATTCATCAGCCTGAAGTACATCACCAGGGGTTCATAAGCTCCTTTGAAACAGATGAAGGCTGCCTTCCATTCGTCTCCTTCTTTGATTCGGACATTGTTATACCCCCATCGTAAGTTGATCTTCGTGAAGAGTTTACTTCCTTGTAGTTTATCAACTAGTTGGGAGATGAGTGGGAGGGGGTAATTATTTCGAATGGTGTGTTCATTTAGGTAGTGATAATCTTGCACTATTTGTTTTCGTCTGTCTTTCTTTGGTACGAAGAATACTGGTGAGGTCTGAGGGGACTTTGAGGGTCTGATGTATCCCTTCTTTAGTTGGTCGTCAATGAAGGCGGCCACTTCTTCTTGTTCTTTGACCGATAAGGGAATTACTCTTCCTTTCTTTGGTTTGAAAGATTCCTTTAGGTCGATGGCGTGATCCCAGGGTTTCCTTATAGGCATCCATTCTGATTCATGTTGCGAGAAAACTTTCATCTATTTCTCGAATCATTTTAGGATCAAGACTTCCTTGGACTTCTCTTCTTTTTCTTTCAGGGCGGATCATATGTAGAATACCTGCCAGGCTGCTTCTTGATCTTGTTCTTCTACCCTGTTTATCCATGCACCCCTATCTTGCAGAAGGGCACAACTTCTAGGGCATCTGGTCATCCTAACCATGCCTTCTTTCCAATCGATCTCCGGGTTGTGCTTTTGCAACCATATGAATCCGATTACCAGATCAAATTTGTGGAGGTCAGTAACATCGGCTATGATTTTCTCGCGATGTCCTTCAAATTCTACCACAACGTCCGCAGTGTGGGTAATGTTCCCGGTGGAGTTTTTGGTGCCATCTACATTGAAAACTGGGATAGGGCGGATGAGGGTTTTGAGGGGAATATTGTTCTTCTCGGCCCATCGTTTGTCGATAAAGGTTACGTTAGCCCCACTATCCAGTAATGCTTTGGCGGGTAGAAACTTCTTCTTCTGTGTTGAGATCTTTACGTCAAGGATTACTTTCTTTCCTTTTATGCTAGCTGATCTTGTGACTAGCGCTTCTGTTTCTTCTGGCACTTCTGGGTTTTTGGTTCTCTTCAAAATTTTTCTCAGAGGTATAGGGGAATCAAGCATGCGTTTTGAGTCCGCACCGTGCTCATCAAGAGACGCCCCTGACTGTGAGAGAGGTACTTCTGTAATAGATACATCATCTTCATGCAGAACTGAATACCTATTGTTTGTGGCGGAGGCTGGCCCAGTCCTTACTCTGCCTTGGCTTTTCCCTTAAGCCGTGCTTCTAACTTCCTAAGGAGTCTTTCTTTTTGCTCCTTTGAAAGGTCTTCGATGCGAGGATTTTCGTCTACCACTTCCCAAGATGTGGCTCCTCTTTCTTCTTTCTTTGCTCCTCGAGCATGCTTCTGTGCTTTAGAGCATTCCCTCTTGTGTTGTCCTCCGCCCCATCTGCATTCTTGGCAGGTGTTCTTCGGCTGCTTGCAGTTCCGGGCAAGGTGTCCTTCTTTGTTGCAATTGTAGCATTTCCCTTTTGAGGAAGAGGGAGTTGTGGCGGCAGCCACCTTCTTTTCTTCTCTTGGTGCCCACTTCTTCTCTTTTCTTCCAAGATTAGAGGCAATTTTGTACGCCTCGTGGTTCTTTCCAATCCTCCTGATTTCTTCGATAGTCCCTTCTATGGTGCGGCTCCTTTTGCCCTGATAGAAGAGTTCTTGCCTTATGGAGTCATTCACCTGAGACTCTAGGAGGTTTACTCCATGCTTGTCGTCTAGCTGAGCCTTTATTTGGAGGGTCCTCCATTGAGCCAGAAAGGCGTCTATCTCCATGTGTCCTTGGGAGAGGGCTTTGATCTCCTGCATGGACTCGTCTTTGAGGAGTTGAGATTGGAAGATATCTTCTACAGTTTTTGCAAATTCTTCCCAATTTGCAAACCTAATCTTGTTGTCGTGTATTTGGGCTAGCTCTGCTTCTGCCCAACTTCCGGCCTTCCGCCCCTTCATCCTGGATAGAACCACGAACATGTATATTTCCAGGTTTTCCATCATTATAGTCTGGCCTTGATGGTCTTTCATTATTCCTCCTGTCATGTCTTTTACTGGTTGGGAGAAATATCGGGGGTTGGCTTTAATGAAGGTCTTCATTTTTGACCACCATTCTTTGAACTTCTTCTGATCTCTGTAAAAATCTCCTGGATCGGCGAAGATCTGGATCTTGGAAGCGGGCATTCCAGACCCTTCTGCTCCTGCACCCATGTTAAAGAAATGGGAGAGGTTTCTTATGGTATCTTCGGCCAAGATGGCCCTATCTTCTGTTTCTTGTAGCTTCTTGTCTGCTTGTTGAGCAGCTTCTTCCATTGTCTGCCGTTGCAGGCGGAGATTTACGACTTCGTTTTCGAGGGAGGCAATCCAGCCCATCAAGGAGTCAAAATCGTCTTGGGAAAGTGTTGCCATTTTTTCTTCTGGAGGGGTTCCTGGCCTAAAGCGTTGTCTTTTCTTTTAAAGGCAGATATAAAGAGTTTCCTTCTCTTTTAGTATTGGGAACTTTGGGAACAGATCAACTTCCTACTTCCTAACTTCTTTTAAGCTAGAGCACAGCCTCAAATAACCGTCTTTGGTCAGGCAGTCTCTACGCTTCTTCTGAGGAACGGGGTTGTATCGCCTCTCCCTTCTTTTGGAGACGACGACGGGTGAGAGGGATCGGAGAAGTGGTGCTTCTACTTCTTCTTCTTTCACAGTACGTATGGCTGCCCCACCTAACAAATCTTCTATCGCCCTCATACCAGCTGATTCCAATCCAAGGGCCCTTGCTTCTTCCGCAAGCGCTATGGTCTCGAGGATGAGGAATTCCAGTTTCACCTCCTTGTAGAATGAATTGGCAATACTTCTTCCAGAGTTGAACCTCTCCTTCTGGATAGTGACTGTGGCGTCGACAGCTTATAGGAACATGTGGGTGTCCTTGAGGAATTGGAGGTGTTTTTGCTCTTCTTCTTTCGAGCGACGAGGGGGAGAGATGGAGGAACCGCTTGAGAAAATGCCAGACACTGGCGAACTTAGTGATCACTGTGGTGAAGTAGAGGATGCGTTACTGTTCTCTAACGCCTTGGTTTCTTCTGCAACAAGTACGGACTTGTGTACGGGTTGTTGTAGTCTTGTTCAAGTGAAGCAAACCTAACAACTACGACTTGCAAGTACGAGGATCCTTAACGTGGAGCAAGGGAGAGTAAGAGGGGGACTGGGGTACACCGTGTGAGGGCTCTCCCTTATATAGCAAAGGAGGGGATGGACTGAGTGAGCTACCTGGCTGCTTATCCGCTTGTTAAGCGAAAGTTCCAAGGTGAACAAGACTGGAGTTTCCAGCCAAGTTCCTTGGTCTTTATATATGCATACTACAAGGCTGTACATAGCTGTGTAACTACCCTAATCGAGGCACTGCTTATCTGGGCTGTGTGTGAGAAGTGATAGGTACATCAGAAGAGTCCATCAGAAAGCATAGCCGAGATAACAAGAATAGAAAGCGGAAATTAATAAGGCATGTATGTCATGAGGTATAGAATGGAAGAGAGCGGAAATAAGTGTGAGAACATAATTGGGCAGTGCTGACCGATGCGGTTAGATGGAATCTGTATCTTAGATCGGATCTGCTGCATGTCAGCAAGTGTGAAGGAAAAGAGACTAAGTCCGAGCAAAGGAAAAGAGTTCTAAGTCCCTTCAGATAAGATCTTTCCCACAGATGCGCAATATCTGATAAGATACTGGGAAATGCCGAGATAAGATAAGATCATCATTAGGGGTTAAAGATAACCAAAAAGAGAAATCATAATGGGCGAGGTGTTGCATCTATACCGGTGTTCGCCATTGCTTCTAAGTCTGAAGCATGGAAATAGTGAGCCGTTACAGTGTGTGGTCATTACCATCATTCGGACCTTTTCCAGTGTGAAGAGTTTGCTGTCCTTCCTAAAGACTCCATCATCTGAGAGCTCTGCTCCCTGGTTTTCTATTTGATTGACCTCCGATTCCCAAAGCTGTAAGGTTTCTGATCAGATCTGGTCTAGGATTCGGTCCCCATCATCTTTGATGTGTGTCAAACAGATCTTATCTAGGATGATGAGCTGGATGCCCTTATTGTCATTCTCAACTCCTTCTGCATGATCACTCCTTCTAGAGAGCACATCTGCTGCAGCCATTGCCGTGCCTGGTTTGTGAACCCAGACATAATTAAAACGGGATAAATATTGGCTCCATTGAGCCTGCCTTCTGTTGAGATCTTGCTTCTACATAAACCACTAGAGATTCACATGGTCATTCCAGATCTTGAATTGGAAGTGTGCTCCTTCTAGGTAGTGTTGCCACTTCTCGAGTGCCCTTATTACACTGAGCATTTCTTTGTCGAACACCAGGTAGTTCCTTTCGGTGTCATTCAGGGCATGGGAGAAGAAGGCAACAGGATGCCAGCAATCTTCCTTTTTCATTTCCAGGATTGCCCCTGTGGCAAAATCTAATGTGTCCGTCTGTAATTGATACTCTGTTTTGTCATCTGGGAATGCTAGGATAGGGGCCATGGTAAATGCTTGCTTAAGCCTTTCGAAGGCTTCTTGTTCTTCTGACTGCCACTGAAAGGGCAAGTCTTTCTTGGTGAGTCGGGTGAGGGGTTTTGCAGTGGATGTGTAGTCCTTGATGAATTGGTGATAGAAGTTGGCTAGCCCAAGGAAGCTTCATACATCATGAAGGTTCCTGGGTTGTGGCCAATTTTGAATTGCTGTCACCTTTTCATCATCCATTTTGATCCCACTCTTTCCCACTGTCATTCTGAGGAATTCTACTTCTTCCATGGAGAAGATACATTTTTCTGGCTTGGCAAAGAGGTCATTTTCTTCTAGCCTTTTAAAGACTTCTTTCACAATGCAGTCGTGTTCCTCCTGGGAGTCCGTTTTTGTGAATATGAGGAGGTCATCAATATAGACCACTACCACGTCTTCTAAGTCTGCAAAGATTTCGTTCATCATCGCTTGGAAGGTTGAGGGCGAGTTGCACAGCCCGAAGTACATAACTAGGGGTTTGAAGGCTCCTCTGAAACAAACAAAAGTGGCCTTCCATTCGTCTCCTTCTTTGATGCGAACATTGTTATACCCCCATCTGAGGTCAATCTTTGTAAACTTTTTCACTCCTTTGAGCTTGTCTACCAGTTGGGAAATGAGGGGCAATGGGTAGTTGTTCCGAACCATATGTTCGTTTAGATATCAGCAATCCTGTACCATCCTTTTTCTTCCATCCTTCTTTGAGATGAAGAAGACTGGCAAAGTTTAGGGGGACTTCGAGGGACGAATATACTCCTTTCTTAATTGTTCGTCTATAAATGCCGAGACTTCTTCTTGTTCTTTGGGTCCCAAAGGGATCAGTCTTCCCTTTTTAGGAATGAATGATTCTTTGAGATCTATAGTGTGATCCTAGGGTTTTCTGACAGGTATCCTTTTGGAGTCTTTCTCCTCAAACACCTTCAACCATTTGTGAAAGTGAGCTGGCACCAGTTGTGCAGGTTGCTTCTTTTCTTCTTTAGGTTTTTCTATTGCTACCCTTATATGGTATGCCATCCAGGCATTGTCTTGTTCTTTCTTATCACATGATACCAAGAATTCACTTCGATCTTAGAGTATGTGACAGGAACAAGGGCAGTGGGTGAGTTTTAGTTCTCCAGATCTCTAGTCGATTTCCGGGTTATGCTTCTTCAGCCAGTTGAACCCTGTTATGAATCCATAAAAGTCTTGAGGACTTAGACATTTTCTTTTGCTTTCTGCTGATATAAGCCAAGTCACGTGACCAACCACATGAATCATCACATGACAATGAAGATCACATGATCTAGAAGAAACTGAATCCTTCACAACAAAGTGTTGCACCCTTGGGCACCATTAAGCCCATTCCTTCCTTCCTTATATGTGGGGCATTGCCCTTTCATTTTCCATCCTGTGCTAAAAGCACCAACATCAGAAGTCTCAAAACATGAGTATTTAATTTCCGTCTCTTCCCTTCTATTTCAGAAGGCACTGTCTTCTATTGGCTCTGAAGACTCTTGATGCACAACACATCCTCATGCCTCACTTATTGCCCAATGGCATATTATGCTCTTATGATACTGTTACGAACTCAATAAAGTCTTGAGGACTTAGACATTTTCTTTCGCTTTCAACTAATATAAGCCAGGTCATGTGACTAACCCCGTGACACATCACATGACGATGAAGATCACATGATCTAGAAGACACCAAATCCTTCACGACAAGTGTCGCACCCTTGGGCACCATTAGCCCGTCTCTACCTTCCTTATACGTGGGGCACTGCCCTTTAATCTCCGCTCTGTGTAACTAGCACCGGCATCAGACGTAACGACCTACACGAGTATTTAATCCCCGCTTCCTTCTCTTCCATTACAGAAGGCACTGCCTTTTATTGACCCCGAAGAACCCTTGATGCACGACGCATCCTCATGTTTACTTATCGCCTAATGGCCAATTATGCTCTTATAGTACGATTCCTCTAAATACGTTTATGGTAGCTATGACACACATGTACAAATATGAATCCATGAATATATATACGAGACACCAACTGAGACAACGGTCCTCAGTTTGGTTGTCTTGGAGTTTTCCCTTAATCAGGACAGACTTACAAGGCCGCTACTCCGTTCTCCTCTTCACTGATAAACTGTTCTGTTCTGTTTTTGTTTCAGATACGATTCTTAGAATTACGCTTATGGAATTATGCACAAACATGTACATACACTATGCCCTCAATATATAAAGAGCTGCTCAAGCTGAGAGTAACTCCTCAGTTTGAGTAGCTTGACAGTTGACTTGTATTGGTCGCTTTGAGTATCTGAACTCAGTCCACATACTCTTCTTGCTAAAGTCTCTGAGAGGCTTTTTCATTTCAAACCCTATAACCAGCGGGAATGTGGCGATATTGGTGACTTCTGCCTCTATCCTTTCTCGGTGTCCTTCATACTCAATCTGGATCTGGGCTGTGTGGGTAATCTTCCCAGTGGAATTATGGGTGCCATCGACATTGATGATGGAAATAGGGTGGCGAGTTTTCTCATGGGTATATGATGCATTTCAGCCCATGTTTTATCAATGAAGGTTACATTTGCACCACTGTCAAGAAGGGCTTCTACCATGTTCCAGTCATGGTTCTTCTGATCGGGAGAGATTCAGATTTTTAATGAGATCCCATCTTTCATTCTAGCTGATCTGGTATAGAGTTCTTCCAGAAAGGGAGTCGTTTCTTCTTTGATTTTGCAAGAGGAATCAAGCGTGCATTTCTGGTCTACACTGTGCTCATCAAGAGACGCCTCTGACCATGTATTGACTATGTCTGTAAAGTCCAAAGAAGAATACTTATTGTTGGCAAACCGTTTTTCCAGTTTCAGTTCACCTTCTCTTTCCCCTTCTGTTGGAAAGCTCTCCTGATGAAATACTCCTGCATTTGGTTGAAAGTTTTCCCCTTGATTTTGTTCCAGGTGAAACAGACAGACGACTTCTTCTTCTAAGGACAGCTTTGACAGCATTGGCCCTTTGTGGATGGATAGCCTATCAAAGGCGTAGAGTGCTTATTCAGCAGGAGGTGGGGGAAAACTGAGTCTGACTGGTAGAGCACCGGCTGTGCAGGTGAGATCCAAGTAAACAAGACTGGGGTTTTGCCAGTTGAGCTATCCGGCTATATATATGCAGAGATACATGGCTGTGTCTATCCTAATCAAGCAGGGCCTTATCTAGGCTGTGCGTGAGAAGCGATAAGTACATCAGAAAGTCCATCAGAAGACATAGCCGAGATAGTGGTAATGAAAGAAGCATGTGATACATGAGGTATAGGAATGGAAGAAAGCAGAGATGAACGTGAGAACATAATGGAGCACTGCTGACCGATATGGATAGATGAGATCTGCATCTGGAGATTGGATTTTCCTTATGTCAGCAAGGGCGTGAGAAAAGGGGAGAGAGAAAGAGTCCTTGTTGCAGTCGAGAGATATCTGATAAGATACCACTGATTGCCGAGATAAGATAAGATAACTTCTGGCTCATCAAGAGCATAGTGGTTTGGGCTGTGCATCTATGCCGGTTCTTGTCATCGCTTCTAGATCTGAAGCATGAAAGTAATGAGCCATTACACCAGGGGTCCGACACCTATGGGTTTTTGTTGGCCACTTCCTATGTGGTTGCTCCTTCCACTTGCAGAGCACTTCTTCTTTCAGGAGCTTGGGACGTCTTTGCACTCCTGGCGTTTACATAAAACCATCTATGTCTAGCATATGGTCAGGGACATGAACCTGATATAGTGGGGGTGCTTCTATTGGTAGGTCTGGATCTCTTCTGTCCAGAGTCAGGATATCTTCTTCAGGAATGTCTTCTGGTAGTGGGATAAGACCCCAGTTGTCTTCTAGGTGATCTACCCTATCTTTGTCTTCTGGAGTGGAGTTCTAGCTGATCATGGCATTCCATTGGAGATTGGCTTCTCTTCTCCATACTTCTGTGTCTTCATCGTCTTCTTCTTCAAAGAATTCTATTGCTGGTTCTTCAGCTTCTTCCTCCTTATCCTCTTCTCTGATTCTTTCCTCATCTAGGAAATACCAAGAGATCTTTAGGGAGTACTCTAGCCCTGCTAGGGTTATGGTGGCTTTCAAAGCCTGGGGTTTCATTAAAGGGGAGGAGGTGGCTTGGCTAGTGGTGAGAGCGAGGATTACTCCTATGACTCCTGCTGCTACTGCAAGTAGGAAGATGGATGCTTCGAGAAGAAATGTCATGAGAAAGAGTGTACTCTTTTAGGTATCCAATTTCCTTTTCTAGGCTCCTAATTTCCTTTCTATTCCTTTTCAGGATTTAGATAGCTTCTTTAAGCTGAGATTGGAGTACAGCAAGTTCTTCTAACTTCCACCTCTCTTCTACTTCCTTTTTCTATTCCTGATCCTCCCTGATAGCTTCTTCTATCTGGTGAATGTAATGGAGGGTGGCAAAAGGAATGAATTGGGCTGGGAAAGGGTGTTCCCTTTGAGTGAAGAATACCTTTCCTGAAGGTATGAGAATTGGGAGTGCTGATCCAAAGATAAACTTCTGCTGCAGTGCCATGGCTAGATCCTAGGGGAGTTGGTTCTATCTCCTTAAGGACTTGTGGACAGGGAGCTATGGGTGGTCCTTTGACCTAGTCAGGCTTGAGGAAGATCTTCTTTTCTTCCACCTCAAGGCTTTCTCTGATGGAGTGGCTGAGTTACTGCTAGACTCATGCAAAGGGATACTGGTTGCTTCTTTAACTCTGTCCTCTTCTGGACTCCTGGTATGCCTTAGTTCTTTAAGGGCTTTGAAGCGAACCTAACAACTCTGACTTGCGAGTGCGAGGAACCTTAACGTGGAGCAAGGGAGATGAGGAGGTGGACTGGGGTACACCGTGTTAGGGCTCTCCCTTAGATAGCGAAGGAGGGGATGGACTGAGTGAGCTACTTGGCTGCTTATCCGCTTGTTAGGCGAAAGTTCCAAAGTGAACAAGACTG
>JBBPTS010000774.1:0-11088 GCA_038094235.1 Fistulinella staudtii
CTTCGAAGGGGGTTTTCTGAGAAGAAGCTTGTTTCTTCGAGTTATATGAGAATTGAGTGATGGGCAGCCATTCACTCCAGTCATTCTGATGATCACAAATGAACAACTGAAGGTACTGCTGTAGGTCTCATATGATGTGCTCCGTCTGTCCATCCATTTGCAGATGAGATGCCATTGATAGGTGGGGTTTTATTCCTAGGCATGTGCACAGATCTTTCATGACTTGTGTGGCAAATTGTGGGCTGCAATCTGACACAATCTTCAGGGAAGTCCATGGTTCGTCCAAACACATTCTAGATAGAGCTTAGCAGTTTCAAACGCACTAATAGTTTTATGGCAGGGGATGAATTCTACTTCTTTAGAAAATCGATCCATGACAGTGAGTACTGAGTCATAGCCATTGGAGATGGGTAGATCTGTGAGAAAGTTGGCAGAGATATCTTCCCATGGCATATTCGGCAGTTCCAGCAGTTGTAGCTTACCAGCTGGGGCTGTGTTTCCTGTTTTCATTTTCTGACATATATGGCAGTGGGCCACATAGTCTTTTACATCTTTGGTCATTCCTGGCCAATAGTAGTGAGTCTGGATAAGGTTCAGCATCTTTTCCACTCCTGGATGTCTGGCCACTGGCATATTGTGGTGTGTGGTTATTACTGTCATTTGGACCTTTTCTGGTGTGAAGACTTTTCCTTCTTTCCTGAAGACTCTGTTGTCTGAGAGCTCAGCTCCCTGGTTTTCTATTTGGTGGACCTCTGATTCCCGAAGTTGCATTGTTTTGGATTGGATCTGGTCTAAGATTCTGTCCCCATCATCTTCGATGCATGTCAAATGGATCTTATCTGGGGTGATGAGTTGGATGCCTTTATTATCATTCTCAACTCCTTCTGCATGATTGCTTCTTCTAGAAAGTGCATCTGCTGCGGCCATTGTCGTGCCTGGTTTGTGAATCCAGATGTAATCAAAGTGTGATAAATATTAACTCCATTGAGCCTGTCTTCTGTTGAGATCTTGCTTCTGCATGAACCATTGGAGGTTTACATGGTTATTCCAGATCTCAAACTGGAAGCATGCCCCTTCTAGATAGTGTCACCATTTCTCGAGTGCCCTGATGACACTGAGCATTTCTTTGTCGAACACCAGGTAATTCCATTCAGTGTCGTTGAGAGCGTGAGAGAAGAAGGCAACTGGGTGCCAATGACCTTCCTTTTTCATTTCCAGGATTGCCCTTGTGGCAAAATCTGATGTATCTGTCTGTAATCTATACTCAGTTCCGTCATCTGGGAATGCCAAGATGGGTACTGTGGAAAACACTTCTTTGAGCTTGTCAAAAGCTCCTTGTTCTTCTGACTGCCATTGGAAGGGCAGGTCTTTCTTGGTGAGGCGGGTTAAGGGTTTCGCGATGGATGTGTAATCTTTGATGAATCGGTGATAGAAATTGGCTAACCCTAGGAAGCTTCATACATCATGGAGGTTCCTTGGCTTTGGCCATGTTTTGATAGCATCTACCTTATCGTCATCCATCTTGATCCTGTCTTTCCCTACTGTCATTCTGAGGAATTCTACTTCTTCTACAGAGAATGTACATTTTTCTGGCTTTGCAAAGAGGTCATTCTCTTCTAGCCTTTTAAGGACTTCTTTCATAATGTGGTCATGTTCCTCCTGGGAATCTGTTTTTGTGAATATGAGGAGGTCATTGATGTAGACCACCACAACATCTTCTAGATCAGCAAAGATCTCGTTCATCATTGCCTGGAAGGTGGAGGGGGAGTTGCACAGCCTGAAGTACATTACTAAGGGCTCAAAGGCCCCTCTAAAACTGACGAAAGTGGCCTTCCATTCGTCATCTTCTTTTATGCAAATATTATTGTAACCCCATCTGAGGTTGATCTTTGTGAACTTCTTTGCTCCATTGAGCTTGTCTACCAGTTGCGAAATAAGATGTAAAGGGTAGTTGTTGCGAACCATATGTTCGTTTAGATATCGGTAATCCTGTACCATACGTTTTTGTCCATCCTTTATTCAGATGAAGAAGACTGGCAAGGTTTGGGGGGATTTTGAAGGGTGGATATACCCTTTTCGTAGTTGTTCATTTATGAACACCAAGACTTCTTCCTGTTCCTTGGGTCCCAAGGGGATCAGTCTTCCCTTTTTAGGGGTGAATGTGTTTTTGAGATTGATGATGTGATCCCATGGTTTTCATATTGGCATTCTCTCGGAGTCTTTCTCCTCAAACACCTTTAACCACTTATGGAAGCATGCTGGCACCAGTTGTGTGGGTTGCTTCTTTTCTTCTTTTGGCTTTTCTATATGTAGCTGCTTGAATATGATAGGCTCTCTATGCATTATCTTGCTCTTCCTTGTCGTATGTTGCTAAGAACTTGCTTCGGTCTTGCAGCATGTGACAGGATCAGGGGCAGTATGTGAATTTTAGTTCTCCGGATCTCCAGTTGATTTCTGGATTGTGTTTCTTCAGCCAGTTATACCCTATGACCAGGGGGAATGTGGTGATATCAGTTACTTCTGCCTTAATCCTTTCTCAGTGTCCTTGATACTCAATCTGGATTTGGGCTGTGTGGGTTATCTTCTCAATGGAGTTATGGGTTCCATCTATGTTGATGACAGAAATGGAGTGTTGTAATTTCCTCATTGGAATACAGTGCATTTCTGCCCAGGTTTTGTTGACAAAGGTGACATTAGCTCCGCTATCCAAGAGTGCTTCTACCGTGTTCCAGTCACGGTTCTTCTGATCGGGTGAGATCCGGATCTTCAGACTTATCTCATCTTTTGTTCTGGCTGATCAGGTAAAGAGTTCTTCCGGAAAGAGTGTTGTATCTTCCTTGTTGTTGCAAGAGGAATCAAGTGTGCATTTCTGGTCTGCACTGTGCTCATCAAGAGACACCTCTGACCATGTATCAACTATGACTGTAAAGTCCAAGGAAGAATACTTATTGTTGGCAAACTGTTTTTCTGGTTTCAGTTCACCTTCCCTTTCCCCTTCTGTTGGAAGGCCCTTCTTACAAAATACTTCTGCATCTGATCAAAGGTCTTCCATTTAATTTCATTCCAGGGGTCTGATACTTGCGGGTTTTCATCAGCCACTTCCCATATGGTTGCTCCTTCTTCTTTTGGAGCACTTCTTCTTTCAGGGACTTGTGACATCTTTGTACCCCTGGCATTTCTGTTGTCTTTCCGGCATTCCTTTTTGTGTTTCACACCTAGCCACTTGCATTCTGAAATGGGGCAACCACTCGCTAGTTGTGGTGTGAACGTCAGCCTCTATATCCTTAAAAGATGGGGACGGGCATAGCGGAAGGTAGGGAATGTCCTAGACGTGGGTTGAGGGCAAATAGGGATGAGCTTGCTTCAAGAGTGAAGGACTTCTGTACATTGTCATATCACAGTTGATGTTCATATCGAACCGGGCAAGGGTTGTAGCTTTGTATACTTCAAGTAATCATCGTAAAGATCAAGTGAATAAAGCTGAGGCCTTTATCCACAGGATCGCTTCCATTAAATACTATCTACTACAGTGCATGGACCATATGACATCACTACATGAGGGAAGAGCATGGGTCAACATGCTGTGTACATGAGGTGGACTAGAGTGTTCTATGATGTCAAATAAGTAGTGGGTACATAAAGATAAGGGAACATGTCAGGTTCTATGTCATCGATAGTATAAATAGAAATGAACTGTGAACTTGCAGTGAGGCATCTAGCCAAACATGAGGTGAAGGCGTGGATGACAGGTGTGAAGCAAGGGTCTAGGCCGGATTCACAACACATTCAGGACAGGAGATTTTTGGCTTTGGACACTCTTTCAGGAGATGACCCATCTGTCCGCAGTTGAAACAGGACCCTTTTGTTGTTGAGGAAGGGGAGAAGGAGGAGGTTGCCACCATTCTTTATGGGGTGTAGGTGGTAGGCTTTCCCATCACTTGCCCAGTATACATTCAGTAGGCTTCAAAAGCCTTCCCTATTTTCCTTATCTAGGTGAGGGTGGTGGTGATGTAGAGGGATCGTGCATTGGTGCGGAAGAGTTCTTGCTGTATGTTGTCATTTACAGCTTGTTCTAGGAGGAGAACTCCATGCTCATCCGACAGATTGGTGCGATTGTTTGCTGCCTGCCACTTTGCGAGGAATGTGTCAATGTTGTCCCATCCTTGTCTTAACTTGGTGATGTTCACCATTGCCCAATCTTAATGGAGCATTGGCTTCATCAACCCTTCAAATTCTTGTTCGAAGTCTCCCCACGATTTGAAGGAAGTCCTTTCTTTCAACAGCTTCTCGAGTTCCGACTGTGCCCAGGGACTGAAATGCGAAGACTTCTTACTTTGAGAGGAATAGCCTTTGAAAGGTGTAGTGTGCTTATTCAGCAAAGAGGAGGGGAAGAACTGAGTCCGACTGGTAGAGTACGGCTGTAGGCATGAGATCCAAGTAAGCAAGACTGGAGGGCATCTACTGCTAGCCCTCCTATATATACATCTTCTGATGAGGCAGTGTATGGCTTTATATGGTAAATACTGTATTGTACCATTGTGGCTATCCTGTAGCCATGTCAGTGTTCTTCTGATAAGGGAATATGTGTTGTCCTCATGTCCATCAAATGGAAGAGAAGGCCTTGCCTTCTTTCTAACCTCATGGCAACCTCATGTGCCACTTCTAAGTCCTAGGATCAATCTATGATCCAATCTTCTTCATTTAAGATCCAACCATGATGGGATTTTCTTCTAGAAACCTCAGATCTCCCTTCTGGTGGTGGAGATAGTGCAATCTCCCTTCTATCCTTCAAGGATTCCTCTAAGTGTCGCTGATAAGATCAGGACTTGCAATCGTTCGATAAGATGTCGCAGAATGCCGGGATAAGATAAGATGAGATTGTCGAAATCTAATCTTCCTCTCTGTGCACTGTTGTGCATAAGTAGTAATGACAGCAATCGTTACAGGGACCTCCTTTCTGGCCCTTAAGTCATGACAGTATGGCCCTCATTCCTTCTATGAGCTTGATATTGTATTCTTGCTTGCCGGTGATCAGGTTTAGCTTGTCCGATCCGTCATTGTATCTGGCCTTTACCAGGAAAAAGCAGTTCGACCATAACCAGGATCTTATCTTGATCCACCATTTGTTGAACTTAGACATCAATCCATCATATTCCTCTGGATCTTTGAATGCTTCTATCTTGCTTCTGCCGCCCATTCCACTTATACCGTTCATCTATGGTGGCATTCCTGCAGCGGCGAGGGCTTGGTCTCTTTGTTCAGTCAAGGAGTGAATGACTCCTGCCTGAGCATTCATTTCGGTTATTATGGCCTGGAGTTGGGCTCGTAAGGCATTGAATTGTTCTTCGATCAACATTGTAAAGGGGGAAAATAAAATTGGATTTGGAGGGGTGGCTAGCTCTGCACAGCTATGTGAGAAACTTCTTTCAGTCTTCTACTAACCCAAGGCCTTACTTCTTGGCCTTCTTCAAAAGATAAGAAGTGTGGAGAGGGGAGTGAGGGTCTGCTCTCGCTTTGGAAGTGTATGGGTACTGTTTCTTTGCCCGCTTCTTTATTGGGCCTTTGTCTGTCTGTATTCCTCTCTCCAATCTTTCTCATTTCCCTCCTGAGGGTTCTGGATGCCGTCCTTCTCTCAACTCTTTCAGACAACGTGTACGATCCCCACTGTACGTGAAACTGACGTACTTCTTCTTACTTTAGAGGGGAGGAATAGCCTATCAAAGGCATAGGGGTGCTTTGTAAGCGATGGAGTAGGGGACGACTGAGTCTGACTGGTAGAGCACACTGGTTAGGTGTGAGATCCAAGTAAGCAAGACTGGGGTTTTACCAGTTGAGCTA
Source organism: Fistulinella staudtii (assembly GCA_038094235.1). Classification (NCBI taxonomy): domain Eukaryota; kingdom Fungi; phylum Basidiomycota; class Agaricomycetes; order Boletales; family Boletaceae; genus Fistulinella; species Fistulinella staudtii. The sequence goes on from JBBPTS010000774.1 coordinate 5,839, forward strand.
CCCAGCTATATATATGCAAAAGTACATGGCTGTGTCTATCCTAATTGAGGCAGAGCTTATCTAGGCTGTGCATGAGAAGTGATAAGTACATCAGAAGGTCCATCAGAAAACATAGCCAAGATAGCAGTAATGAAAGGTACATGTGTTACATGAGGCATAGGAATGAAAGAGATGGAGATGAACGTGAGAACATAGTGGGCAGTGCTGACCGATATGGATAGATGAGATCTGTCTCTTAGATGAGATCTTCCTTATGTCAGCAAGTACATGGGAAAGGAGAGAGTGAGAAACAAGAAAAGGGAAACAGCTAAGTCCTTTCATGATCGTATAGTATCTGATAAGATACCGGAGATTGCTGAGATAAGATAAGATAACTTCTGGCTTGTCAAAAGCGTAGTGGTTTGGTTTGTGCATCTGTGCCAGTTCTTGCCATCACTTCTAGATCTGAAGTATGAAAGTAACGAGCCATTACAGTACATATCTAGTAGATCCGTCAGACCATGAAGTTCCAAGCCTTTCTCTTTGGCTAGGGTTACGAGGTACTCTGTTTCCAGCAACAGGTACAGTCCTTAGATTTCCTCGAAGAAGTCAGGGGCTTTCTTGTTCAGGTGCTGTCATCTCTGCGCCTAGTGCACAAGGTCATCAATTTGTTGGATGAAGAGGTCAGCATCCCTTTTGAACATTTCATAGGACACTTTGACTTCTTGGTCGAGAGGGAGGGGTTCCTCTTGGAAGAGGTCTGTGGGAGGGGTGGAAGAAATGGAGAAGTGTGAGGATGGCACTGATCCTGTTAGTGCACAGCTCGAAGATACTTCTGGAGGGACGTTACTTCTTAAATTGTCCTATAGTTGCAGTGTCTTCTTGGTAGCCTTCAGCGAGGATGTTCTTGTCAACGGTGAAGTAGGTAGTTTGGTTGTAGTGAAATGAAAACAGAACAATGAGAGGGAGTAAGTGGAGTAGTGGCCTTGTAAGTCTGTCCTGATTAAGGGAAAACTCTAAGACAATCAAACTGAGGACCATTGTCCCATTTGGTGTCTGGTATATATATTCATGGGTTATGTTTGTACATGTTGTGCATACTACTATAAATGTAATTGTAGAAAGCTGTACCATAAGAGCCTAATGTGCCATTGGGTGATAAGTAAAACATAAGGATGTATTGTGCATCAAGAGTCTTTGGAACCAATAAAGGCAGTGCTTTCTGAAATGGAAAAGAAAAGGATGGAGATTAAATAATTGTGTAAGTTGTGACTTCTGATGCCGGTGCTTCTTGCACAGGATGGAAATTAAAAGGGCAGTGTCCCATGTATAAGAAAGAAGGGAATGGGATATTGGTCCCCAAGGGTTCGACACTTGTGTCAAGTTCTGTGTTCTCATCTAGATCATGTGATCTTCATTGTCATGTGATGTGTCATGAGATTAGTCATGTGACCTGGATTATATCAGTAAGAAGGAAAAGAAAACATCTAAGTCATCAAGACTTTATTGGATTCGTAACATCAATCTTCTCTCCTTCCATCTTGGTTCCTTCTTGTCCTACTACCATTCCTAGAAAGTTTACTTCTGTTACCCTGAAGATGAATTTTTCTGGTTTGACAAAGAGATCGTTTTCTTTTAACCTTTCTAAGACCTTTTGTATGACTTTGTTGTGGTCTTCTTGATTGGTAGTTTTTGTAAAGATGAGTAAATCATCAATGTATACTACTACCATGTCATCTATATTGGCAAAGATTTTGTTCATCATTGCTTGGAAAGTGGACAAGGAGTTTATCAGCCCAAAGTACATCACTAGTGGTTCATATGCCTCTTTAAAGCAAACAAAGGCAGCTTTCCACTCATCTTCTTCTTTAATGCAGATGTTATTATATCCCCATCTTAGGTCGATCTTGGTGAAGAGTTTACTTCCTTGGAGTTTATTGACCAGTTGGGCGATTAAGGGGAGAGGGTAGTTGTTTCAGATGGTGTGCTTGTTTAGGTACTGGTAGTCTTGCACCATCCTCTTTCTTCCATCCTTTTTTGGTACAAAAAATACTGGAGAAGTTTGCAGGGACTTCAAGGGCCTGATGTATCCCTTTCTTAGCTGGTCATTGATAAACACAGCCACTTCTTCTTGTTCTTTAACTGACAGCAGAATTACTCTTCCCTTCTTGGGTTTGAAGGATTCCTTCAGATTGATGGTGTGGTCCCATGGCTTTCTTAACAGTATCCTTTCTGATTTGTATTGGGAAAAGACTTTCATCCATTTTTCGAAACATTTAGGGATGGTTGCTTCTGTGAGGCCTTCTTTCTTTTCTTCTTTTAGGGTGGACCTTATATAGAATGCTTGCCATGCGGCCTCTTGATCCTGTTCTTCTACCCTGTTTATCCATGTTCCTCTGTCTTGCAGAAGGGTGCAACTTCTTGGACATCTGGTCATTTTGACTGCCCCTTTCTTTCAATCAATCTCTGGGTTGTGCTTCTGCAACCAGGTGAATCTGGTGACCAGATCGAATTTGTGGAGATCAGTGACATTGGTGTAACCATCGTACTTCTTCTTACTTCAAAGGGGAGGGATAGCCTATCAAAGGTGTAGGGTTGCTTATGAAGCGATGGAGAGGGGGTGACTACTGTCAGGGGTCCTGCTGGTAGAGCACACTGGTTAGGTGTGAGATCCAAGGTAACAAGACTGGGTTTTAGCCAGTTGAGCTGCCTCAGTTTATATAGGCAAAGATATATAGCTGTGTCTATCCTAATCGAGGCAGAGCTTTATCTAGGCTGTGCGTGAGAAGCGATAAGAGCATCAGAAAGGTCCATTAGAAAGCATAGCCGAGATAATGGTAATGAAAAGGGCATGTGTTACATGAGTCATAGGAATGGAAGCAAATGGAGATGAGCATGAGAACATAATGGCAGTGCTGACAAATATGGGTAGATGAGATCTGTATCTTAGATCAGATCTTCCATTATGTCAGTGAGTGCGTGGGAAAGAGAAAGAGAAAGAGAAACGACTAAGTCCATTGCAATTGTGTGATATCTGATAAGATACCGGAGATTGCCGCGATAAGATAAGATAACATGTGGCTTGTCAAAAGCATAGTGGTTTGGGTTGTGCATCTATGCCGGTTCTTGACATGGCTTCTAGGTCTGAAGCGTGAAAGTAACAGGCTGTTACAATCGGCTAGGATCTTCTCTCAATGTCCTTCAAATTCTACCACCACATCAGTGGTGTGTGTGATGTTACTGGCAGAATTCTTTGTTCTGTCCACATTAAAGACTGGAATAGGGTGGAGGAGGGGTCATAAGGGGATTTTATTCTTTTTGGCCCATCGTTTGTTGATAAAGGTGACATTTACTCTGCTATCCAGCAGTGCTTTCACGGGTAGAAAGTTCTTTTTGTTCGTGGAAATGTTTACGTCTAGTATTACTTTGTTTCCACAGATGGAGGCCAATCTTGTGGCCAGGACTTCTGGGACTTCTGGGGCTTCTGGGTTTTTGGTCTTCTTCAAAATTTTCTTTGGTGGCATAGGGGAATCAAGCATGTGTGTATAGTCCACACTGCACTCATCTAGAGGTGCCCCTGACTGTGAGGAAGTTTCTGAAATAGATATGTTATCTTCTAAGACCGAAAACCTGTTATCTTTGGCAGACGCTGGCCCAGTCCTTACTCCACCTTGGCTTTTCCCTTAAGCCTTGCTTCTAACTTTCTCAGGAGTCTTTCTTCTTGCTCCTTTGAGAGATCCTCAATGCAAGGGTTTTCATCTGCCACTTCCTATTGGGTGGCATCTTCTGATTTGTGAGCCTTCTCTGCTCCCTTTGCATACTTCTTTGCTTGGGAGCACTCTCTCTTGTGTTGACCTCTGCCCCATTTGCATTCAGTGCAGGTGTTCTTTAGCTGTTTGCAGTCTCATGTGAAGTGTCCTTTTAGGCAATTGAAGCATTTGCTCTGAGTTGAGGTCATGGCAGCTGTTACAAACCCAATAAAGTCCTAGAGACTTAGATGATTTCTTTTGCTACCCACTCACATAAGCCAGGTCACGTGACTATCCCCGTGACACATCACATGACGATGAGGATCACATGATCCAGAAGACACTGAATCCTTTGCGACCAAGTGTCACACCCTTGGGCACCATTAGCCCATTCCCATTTCCCTTATACATGGGGCACTGCCCTTTAATCTCCATCCTGTGCAACTGGCACCAACATCAGAAGTCACAATACACACAAGTATTTAATCTCTGTTCTCTTCTCTTCCATTCCAGAAGGCACTGCCTTTATTGGTTCCGAAGATTCTTGATGCACGATGTATCCTCATGCTTTACTTATTGCCCAATGGCATATTAGGCTCTTATGGTATGACTTTAGGAAATACGCTTATGGTATTTACATACACATGTACAAACATTATCCCATGAATATATATACCAGACACCAAATGGGACAACAGTCCTCAGTTTGGTTGTCTTAGAGTTTTCCCTTAATCAGGACAGACTTACAAGGCTGCTACTCAGTTTCTCCAATCTTCTCTGTTCTGTTTTTGTTTCAGTGGCAGTCACTTTCTTTTCTTCTCTTGGTGTCCATTTCTTCTCTCTTCTTCTAAGATTCAAAGCAATCTTGTATGCTTTGTGGTTCTTCCCAATTCTTCTTATTTCTTCAATGGTGCCTTTGATGGTGTGACTTCTTTTTCCTTGATAGAAAAGTTCCTGCCTTATTGTATTGTTTACCTGAGATTCTAACAGATTGACCTTGTGCTTTTCGTCTAGTTGGGCCTTGATCTGTAGAGTCCTCCATTGGGCGAGGAATTGATCTATATCCATGTGCCCCTGGCTTAGGGCTTTGATTTCTTGCATGGATTCATCTTCAAGAAGTTGTGATCAAAAGATGTCTTCTACTGTTTGGGTGAATTCTGCCCAGGTGGTGAACCAAACCTTGTTTTCATGGATTTGGGCGAGTTCTGCCTCTGCCCAGCTTCCTGCCTTCCTTCCCTTCATTGTAGAGAGTACTGCGAACATGCACATCTCTAGGTTTTCCACCATTACCATTTTGCCTAGGTGGTCTTTCATTGTTCCTCCCTCTATGTCCAGCACTGATGAAGGTTTTCATTTTGGACCACCATTCTTTGAACTTCTTTTGATCTCTGTAGAAGTCTCCTGGATCTGTGAAGATCTGAATTTTGGAGGCCAGGGTGGCAGATCCTTCTGCTTCTGCTCCTGCTGCTCCTTGATTAAAGAAGTGTGAGAGGTTCTTTATGAAACAAAAACAGAACAAAGG
>JBBPTS010000775.1:0-11077 GCA_038094235.1 Fistulinella staudtii
CGGAACCTATAAAGGCAGTGCCTTCTGAAATGGAAGAGAAGGAATGGGAATTAAATAGTCATGTATGTCGTTACTTCTGATGTCGGTGCCAGTTGCACAGAGCGGAGATGAAAGGGCAGTGCCCCACGTATATGGAAAGTGGAAACGGGCTAGTGGTGCCCAAGGGTGCGACACTTGCCGCAAAGGATTCGTACTCTTCTGGATCATGTGATCCCCATCGTCATGTGATGTGTCACGAGGTTAATCACGTGACCTGGTTTATATCAGTCGAGGGCGAGAAAACGTCTAAGTCCAGTGGACTTTATATTGGATTCGTAACACCATCCCCTTCTCATGGTCTTCAAGTTCCATCGAAGACCTTATTGGGTGGTTGGGTGGGGTATGAAAGTGACGGCGCGTACAAAAAGGGTTTTGTAAGGGTTTTTTAAGCCAAAGTTCTCCTAGAACGTCTCGTGTAGGTGGAGCTTGGGGTTCTTCTCATGGAATTCCGCTATCGCCTCTTTGGCATGGGTGAGATTCTTCTCAGGTTCCCATGTGCGGTCCTCTTCCAAGTATCCGTGCCAATGCACCAGATATTCCCATCTGTTCCGTCGTTTGTGAGCGTCAACGATGAAATCGACTTCGTATTCTTCATCCCGATCCTCGGTCACTAGGACTGGACCTGGGTTCTGTACAGGTTGGCCTTCAAGGCGTTCCTTATATGGCTTGATCCGTGATACGTTTACCACAGGATGAATTTTTATATGGGAAGGAAGGAGTAGTTTAACGGCATTTCGGCCGATAATCTGTGTGATCTGAAAGGGGCCTAGCCACTTTTCAGAGAGCTTCCGTGATTCCCGTGTCAAACGGAGATTGTCCGTTGCAAGCAGCACCTGATCGCCAAGTTTGTATTCAGGAGCGTCAGATCGGTGCTTGTCGGCTTGTTTTTTCATTGCCTCCTGGGCCTTTTCTAAGTTAGCGGACATTTCCGCGAGGGTTTGCTCAATCTTCTGAGCTAATTCGTCTGCCACTGGGGCTTTGGAGGTGCCTGGTTCGATTCCCATCCGTGGTGGGTATGTCCGTGTGACCTCAAAGGGGGTTTTCTGTGAAGAAGCTTGCTTCTTTGAATTATAGGAGAATTGAGCGATGGGCAGCCATTCACTCCAGTCGTTCTGGTGATCGCAGATGAACAACCGAAGGTATTGCTGTAAGTCCCTGATGATTCGCTCCGTCTGTCCGTCCATTTGCGGATGTGATGCCGTTGATAGACAGGGTTTTATTCCTAGGCGTGTGCATAGGTCTTTCATGACTTGCGCGGCGAATTGCGGGCCGCGATCTGACACGATGCTTCGAGGAAGTCCGTGATTCGTCCAAACATGCTCTAGATAGAGCTTCGCAGTTTCAAACGCACTAATGGTTTTATGGCAGGGGATGAATTCTACTTCTTTAGAAAATCGATCCATAATGGCGAGAACCGAGTCATAGCCTTGGGAGATGGGTAGATCGGTGAGGAAGTCGGCGGAGATATCTTCCCATGGCATGTTCGGTAATTCCAGCAGTTGTAACTTGCCGGCTGGAGCCGTGTTTCCTGTTTTCATTTTCTGACAGGTGTGACACCGGGCCACATAGTCTTTTACGTCTTTGGTCATTCCTGGCCAATAGTAATGGGTTTGGATCAGGCTCATCGTCTTTTCCACTCCTGGATGTCCTGCCACGGGCGTGTCGTGGTGAGCGGTCATTACCGTCATTCGGACCTTTTCCGGTGTGAAGACTTTTCCTTCTTTCCTAAAGACACCATCATCTGTGAACTCTGCTCCCTGATTTTCTATTTGGGTGACCTCCGATTCCCGAAGCTGTAGAGTTTCCGATCGGATCTGGTCGAGGATTCTGTCCCCATCATCTTCGATGCGTGTCAAACGGATCTTATCCGGGGTGATGAGTTGAATTCCTTTGTTATCGTTTTCAACTCCTTCTGCATGATCGCTTCTTCTAGAGAGTGCATCTGCTGCGGCCATTGCCGTGCCTGGTTTGTGTACCCAGACGTAGTTGAAGCGGGATAAATATTGGCTCCATCGAGCCTGTCTTCTGTTGAGATCTTGTTTTTGCATGAACCACTGGAGGTTTGCGTGATCATTCCAGATCTCGAACTGGAATCATGCCCCTTCTAGGTAGTGGCGCCATTTTTCTAAAGCCCTGATGACGCTAAGCATTTCTTTGTCGAACACCGGGTAGTTTCTTTCGGTGTCGTTAAGGGCGTGAGAGAAGAAGGCTACTGGGTGCCAACGGTCTTCCTTTTTCATTTCCAGGATTGCCCCTGTGGCAAAATCCGATGTGTCCGTCTGTAGTCTATACTCTGTTTCGTCATCTGGGAATGCTAAAATGGGGGCGGTGGAGAACGCTTCTTTGAGCCTTTCAAAGGCGGTTTGTTCTTCTGACTGCCACTGGAAGGGCAAGTCCTTTTTGGTAAGGTGGGTGAGAGGTTTTGCGATGGAGGCATAGTCTTTGATGAAACGGTGGTAGAAGTTGGCTAGCCCTAGGAAGCTTCGTACATCATGGAGGTTCCTGGGCTTCGGCCATGCCTGTATGGCATCCACCTTCTCGTTATCCATCTTGACCCCGTCCTTTCCCACCGTCATTCCGAGGAACTCTACTTCGTCCACGGAGAACGTGCATTTTTCTGGTTTTGCGAAGAGGTCGTTTTCTTCTAACCTCTTCAGGACTTCTTTCACGATACGGTCATGCTCCTCCTGGGAGTCCGTTTTCGTGAATATGAGGAGGTCGTCGATGTAGACCACCACTACGTCTTCGAGGTCTGCGAAGATCTCGTTCATCATTGCCTGGAAGGTGGAAGGGGAGTTGCATAGCCCGAAGTACATGACTAGGGGTTCGAAGGCTCCTCTGAAGCAGACGAATACAGCCTTCCATTCGTCTCCTTCCTTGATGCGAACGTTGTTGTAACCCCATCTGAGGTCAATCTTTGTAAATTTCTTTGCTCCTTTGAGCTTGTCCACCAGCTGAGAAATGAGGGGCAGCGGGTAGTTATTTCGAACCGTGTGTTCGTTTAGATAGCGGTAATCCTGTACCATGCGTTTTCATCCATCCTTCTTTGGGACGAAGAAGACCGGCGAGGTTTGGGGGGATTTAGAAGGGCGTATGTACCCTTTTCGTAGTTGTTCATCTATGAACGCCGAGACTTCTTCTTGCTCTTTAGGTCCCAAAGGGATCAGCTTCCCTTTCTTTGGGATAAAGGTTTCTTTGAGATCGATGGCATGATCCCAGGGTTTTCTTAGCGGCATTCTTTCGGAGTCTTTCTCCTCAAACACCTTTAGCCATTTGTGGAAGCGACTCGGCACCAGTTGTGCGGGTGGCTTCTTTTCTTCTTTTGGCTTCTCTATCGCCGCCCTTATGTGATACGCCTTCCAAGCGGCGTCTTGTTCCTCGTTATCGTATGCCATTAGGAATTCGCTTCTATCCTGAAGCATGTGACAGGAATAAGGGCAGCGGGTAAACTTCAGTTCTCCGGATCTCCAGTTGATTTCTGGGTTATGCTTTCTTAGCCAGTTATATCCTATAACCAGAGGAAACGTGGCGATGTCGGTGACTTCTGCCTCTATCCTTTCTCGATGTCCTTGGTATTCGATTTAGATTAGGGCTGTGTGGGTTATCTTCCCTGTGGAGTTATGGGTGCCATCTACGTTGATGACGGATATAGGGTGTCGGAGTTTTCTTAAGGGAATCTGGTGCTTCTCGGCCCAGTTCTTGTCGATGAAGGTGACATTAGCTCCGCTATCTAGTAGTGCTTCTACCGTGCTCCAGTCACGGTTCTTCTGGTCGGGTGAGATGCGAATTCTCAGGGTTATCTCATTTTTTATCATGGCCGACCAAGTGAAGAGTTCTTCCGGAAAGGGTGTCGTTTCTTTCTTGGTGTTACAAGAGGAATCAAGCGTGCATTTCTGGTCTGCACCGCGCTCATCAAGAGACGCCTCTGACCATGTTTCGTCCGTATTTGTTACATCCAAGAATGAATACTTATTTTTGGCGAACTGTTTTTCCGGTTTCAGTTCACCCTCCCTTTTCCCTTTTGTTGGAAGGCCCTTCTTACGAAATACTCCTGCATTTGGTTGAATGTCTTCCCCTTTATTTCATTCCAGGGGTCCGATACCTGCGGATTTTCATCGGCTACCTCCCACGTGGTTGCACCTTCTTCTCTTGGCGCGCTTCTTCTTTCAGGGGCTTGTGACGTCTTTGCACCCCTGGCGTTTCGATTGCCTTTTCGGCATTCACAAGAAACCATCTATGTCCAGCATGTGATCAGGAACATGAACCTGATACAGTGGGGGTGCTTCTATTGGTAGATCTGGATCTCTTCTGTCCAGAGTTAGGATGTCTTCTTCAGGAACGTCTCCTGGTAGTGGGATAGGGCCCCAGTTATCTTCTAGGCGATCTATCCTATTCTCATCTTCTGGAGTAGAGTTCCAGCTGATCATGGCGTTCCATTGGAGGTCAGCTTCTCTTCTCCATGCTTCTGTGTCTTCATCGTCTTCTTCTTCGACGAATTCTTCTGCTGGTTCTTCAGCTTCTTCCTCTTTATCCCCTTCTTTGGTTCTTTCCTCGTCTAGGAAGTACCAAGAGATCTTCAGGGAGTACTCTAGCCCTGCTAGGGTTACAGTGGCTTTTAAAGCTTGGGGTTTCATCAAAGGGGAGGAGGTGGCTTGGCTAGCAGTGAGGGCGAGGATTATTCCTATGACTCCTGCTGCTGCTGCAAGTAGGAAGAGGGATGCTTCAAATAGGAATCCCATAGAAGAGAGTGTAGGTATTTAATCTCTTCTTCTAGTTTCCTGAGTTCCCTTCTATTCCCTTCTACAATCTGGGTAGCTTCTTTCAGCTGGGATCGGAGTTCAGCAAGTTCCTCTTCTTCCTTTCTTTTCTTAGTCTCCTTTTGTCCCTGATCCTCCCTGATAGCTTCTTCTATTTGGTGAACGTAGTGGAGGGTGGCGAAAGGAATGAATTGGGCTGGGTAAGGGCGTTCCCTTTGAGTAAAGAATACCTTTCCAGAAGGTATGAGGATTGGAAGTGCTGATCCGAAAATAAACTTCTGCTTCAGTGCCACAATTAGACTCTAGGAGTTACTTCTATCTCCTTTATGGCAGGGAGCTGGGTGATCCGTTGATCTAGTTGGACTGAGGGAAATCTTCTTATCTTCCGCCTCAAGACCTTCTCTGGTGGAGTGGCTGAGTTACTGCTAGACTCATGCAAAGGGATACTGGTTGTTTCTTCAACTCTGTCCTCTTGTGGACTCCTAGTGTGCCTTATTTCTTTTAAGGGCTTTCCTTCAGATGTTTGGGGGATAAGCCTTCTTGTAGGCTAGTGGCAGTACTTCACAGGCTACTTGTCAAAGCGCTGTCTTCGGCAATGACAGGGGTAGTGGACCTTCAGCGAAGATGTTCTTATCGACGGTGAAGTAGGTAGTCGAAGTAAAGTGAAACGAAAAAGCCACTAAGGACTTTAAGGAAATAAACTGAGTGAAGAGCTCAGGGGCTTTAGGAGTCTGCACCGCCAAGTTACTTCGACTGAGGAGTCATCCTCAGCAAAGCAACCTGGTTTATATATTCAAAGCATGTATGTACATGTTTGTGGCATAATTTCTATAAACGTATTTCTAAGAATCGTACCATATGAGCATAATGCGCCATTGGGCGATAAGTAGGACATGAGGATGCGTCGTGCATCAAGGGTCTTCGGAACCTATAAAGGCAGTGCCTTCTAAAATAGAAGAGAAGGAACGGAGATTAAATACTCGTGTGTGTCGTTACTTCTGATGCCGGTGCCAGTTGCACAGGACGGAGATTAAAGGGCAGTGCCCCACGTATAAGGAAAGAGGAAACGGGCTAGTGGTGCCCAAGGGTGCGACACTTGTCGCAAAGGATTCGTTCTCATCTAGATCATGTGATCTTCATCGTCATGTGATGTGTTTACGAGGTTAGTCACGTGACCTGTCTTATATTGGTTGAAAGCAAAGAAAAACGTCTAAGTCATCAAGACTTTATTGGATTCGTAACAAGCACCCTATGCCTTTGTAAGGCTATCACCCTCTTCGAAGGCCAACCCTTGAAGAATAAGAAGGTCTTCGCGTTTCAGGCAGTTCGAGTGGTTGGAGTTTGCCGGCTGGCGGCTGATTCCCTGTCTTCATCTTCTGACATGTGTGACATCTAGCCACGTAGTCTTTGATATTTTTGGTCATTCCAGGCCAGTAGTAGTGGCGTTTGACCAGTTCTATCATTTTCTTATTTCCGGGGTGACCGGCTACTGGGTTATCGTGATGGAGTCGTAGTACTTCCATCCGATCTTCTTGTGTGACGAATATTCGTCCTTCTTTTTGAAACAATCCTTCTTCTGTAAGCTCCGCTCCTTCTTCTTCTATTTTCTGAACTTCTGATTCTTTGAGCATGAGCGTGTGATTTCGGATTGAGTCCTTCACATCGTCCCCGTCGTCCCTTATCTGCGTCAAGCGGATTTTATCCAGGGTTATCATGACTTGGTCGGTGTTGTCTTCTTCTTTTCCGACAGCATGATCTTCTCTTCTTGATAAGGCGTCGGCCTTCCCCATTTGGGCTCCTGGTTTATGAACCCATAGATAGTCGAATCTGGTCAGGAACTGTGACCAGCGTGCTTGTCGTCTAGAGAGGTTTTGCTTTTGCATAAACCACTGTAGGTTAGCATGGTCGTTCCATATTTCGAAAGGGTGTCTGGCTCCTTCAAGGTGGTGACGCCATTCTTCTAGTGCTCGTATGACACTGAGCATTTCCTTATCAAAGACCGGGTAGTTTCTTTCTTCCGGGGTCATGGAGTGGGAGAGATATGCAACTGGTCTGAACTTTTCATCTTCTTCTTTAATGGATAGAACTGCTCCTGTAGCAAAATCGGAGGCATCCGTTTCCAATCGGTACTCCCTTTCTTGGTTTGGGAAGGCTAACACCGGTGCTGTGACGAACTTCTTCTTCAGCTTATCAAAAGCTTCTTGTTCCTTTTCTCCCCAGCTGAAGGTCCTGTCCTTCTTTGTGAGGTCGTTCAGGGGCCTTGCGACTTGCGCGAAGTCTTCTATGAATCTTCGATAGAAGTTTGCCAATCCGAGGAACGCGCGGGTCTGGCGAGTGGTTTTTGGGATAGGCCAGTCTAATATAGCGTCGACCTTTTCCCCTTCCATTTTGATTTCTTCTTGGCCTACTACCATTCCAAGGAAATTTACTTCTGACACCCCGAAGACGCACTTCTCTGGTTTGGCGAAAAGGTCGTTTTCTTCTAGTCTTTCTAACACCTTCTGCACGATTTTGTCGTGTTCTTCTCGGTTTGTGGTTTTGGTGAAGATGAGTAGATCATCGATATATACCACCACGACGTCATCCATATCCGCGAATATTTCATTCATCATTGCTTGGAATGTGGATGGCGAGTTCATCAGTCCGAAGTACATCACCAGGGGTTCGTAAGCTCCTTTGAAACAGACGAAGGCTGCCTTCCATTCGTCTCCTTCCTTGATCCGAATGTTGTTATATCCCCATCTTAAGTCGATCTTCGTGAAGAGCTTGCTCCCCTGTAGTTTATCGACTAGTTGGGAGATGAGCGGGAGGGGATAGTTGTTTCGAATGGAGTGCTCGTTTAGGTAGCGGTAGTATTGCACCATTCGTTTTCATCCATCCTTCTTTGGTACGAAGAATACTGGTGAGGTTTGGGGGGACTTCGAGGGTCTGATGTATCCCTTCTTTAGTTGGTCGTCGATGAACGCGGCTACTTCTTCTTGTTCTTTAACCGATAGAGGAATTACCCTTCCCTTCTTTGGTTTGAATGATTCTTTTAGATCGATAGCGTGATCCCAAGGCTTCCTATAGGCATTCGCTCCGATTTGTGTTGCGAGAAGACTTTCATCCATTTCTCGAATCGTTTTGGGATCAGGGTTTCTTTCGGTTTCTCTTCTTTCTCTTTCAGGGCGGATCGTACATAAAACACTTGCCAGGCTGCTTCCTGATCCTGTTCTTCTACCCTGTTTATCCATGCGCCCCTATTTTGCAGGAGGGCGCAACTTCTAGGACATCTGGTCATTTTAACCATGCCCTTCTTCCAATCGATCTCCGGGTTGTGCTTCTGTAACCATGTGAATCCAATTACCAGATCGAATTTGTGGAGGTCGGTGACATCGGCTATGATTTTTTCGCGATGTCCTTCAAATTCCACTACGATGTCCGCAGTGTGTGTGATATTCCCAGCGGAATTCTTGGTGCCGTCTACATTAAAAACTGGGATTGGACGAACGAGGGCTTTTAGAGGAATATTGTTCTTTTCGGCCCATTGTTTATCGATGAAGGTTACGTTGGCTCCGCTATCCAGTAATGCTTTGGCAGACAGGAACTTCTTCTTCTGTGCTGAGATTTTTACGTCAAGGATTACTTCATTTCCTTTTATGCTAGCCGATCTTGTGACTAGTGCTTCTGTTTCTTCTGGGACTTCTGGGTTTTCGGTTCTCTTCAAAATTTTCTTTGGGGGTATAGGGGAATCAAGCATGCGTGTGGAGTCCGCACCATGCTCATCAAGAGGCGCCCCTGACTGTGAGAGAGAATCTTCTGAAATAAATACATTGTCATCTTCTAGAACCGAATACCTGTTGTTCTTGGCGGAGGCTGGCCCAGTCCTTACTCCGCCTTGGCTTTTCCCTTAAGCCGTGCTTCTAATTTCCTCAGGAGTCTTTCTTCTTGCTCCTTGGAGAGGTCTTCAATGCGAGGGTTTTCATCCGCCACTTCCCAAGACGTGGCCCCTCTTTCTTCCTTCTGTGCTCCTCGGGCATTCTTCTGTGCCTTTGAGCATTCCCTCTTGTGTTGTCCTCCTCCCCATTTGCATTCTTGGCAGCTGTTCTTTGGCTGCCTGCAATCTCGAGCGAGGTGACCTTTTTTGTTGCAATTATAGCATTTCCCCCTTGAGGAGGGTGTTGTGGCGGCAGCCACCTTCTTTTCTGTTCTTGGTGCCTGAAACGTATGCAACCACTCGCTAGTTGCGACGTGAACGTTAGCCACTATATCCTTTAAAGAGGGAAGAGAGGGACGTAGTGAAGGGAGGATTTCCTAGGGGGGAGGAATCGCTAGGGGTGACTTTGCTTCAAGGGTGAAGGACTTCTGTGCGTCGTCGTTATCACGGTTGATGTTCGTATCGAACCGGGCAAAGGTAAGAGCTGTCTTTGTGCTGCTGTCTTTCGGTGTAAAGATCAAGTGAATAAAGCTGGGGAGCTTAGTCCACTGATCGCTTCCATTAAATACTATCTACTACAATGCACGGACCATATGACATCACTACATGAGGAGGGAGCATGGATCAACATGCTTCGTACATGAGGCGGACTAGAGTGTTCTATGATGTCAATAAGTAGCGGGTACGTAAAGATAAGGGAACGTGTCAGGTTCTGGACCATGACGTCATTGATAGCATAAATAGAAACGAACCGTGAACTCGCAGTGAGGCATCTAGCCAAACATGAGGTGAAGGCGTGGATGACAGCTTGGGAATCGCGGGAAGACGAGGGTCTAGGCCGGATTCACAACAGTGCCCACTTCTTTTCTTTTCTTCCAAGATTAGAGGCTATCTTGTATGCCTCGTGGTTCTTCCCGATTCTCCTAATCTCTTCGATGGTTCCTTCTATTGTTCGGCTCCTTTTGCCTTGATAGAAGAGCTCCTGCCTTATGGAGTCATTTACCTGAGATTCTAGGAGGTTTACTCCATGTTTGTCGTCTAGTTGAGCCTTTATTTGGAGGGTTCTCCATTGGGCAAGGAAGGCATCTATCTCCATATGCCCTTGGGAGAGACCTTTAATCTCCTGCATGGACTCGTCTTCGAGGAGTTGAGATCGGAAGATATCTTCTACGGTTTTTGTGAACTCTTCCCAGTTTGCAAACCTAATCTCGTTGTCGTGTATTTGGGCCAGCTCTGCTTCTGCCCAACTTCCTGCCTTTCGTTCCTTCATCCTGGAGAGCACCGCGAACATGCACATCTCCAGGTTTTCCATCATGACGATCTTTCCGTGATGGTCTTTCATTGTTCCTCTCGTCATATCTTTTACTGGCTGGGAGAAGTATCGGGGGTTGGCTTTAATGAAGGTCTTCATCTTTGACCACCATTCTTCAAACTTCTTTTGATCTCCGTAGAAGTCGCCTGGATCCACGAAGATCTGGATCTTGGAAGCGGGCATTCCAGACCCTTCTGCTCCTGCTCCCATATTGAAGAAATGGGAGAGGTTCTTTATTGTGTCTTTGGCCAAGATGGCCCTGTCTTCTGTTTCTTGTAGCTTCTTGTCTGCTCGTTGAGCAGCTTCTTCCATCGTCTGCCGTTGCAGTCGGAGATTTACGACTTCGTTTTCGAGGGAGGCAATCCAGCCCATCAAGGAGTCGAAATTGGCTTGGGAAAGTGTTGCCATTTTTCTTCTTCTGGGAGGTTCCTGGCCTAAAGCGTTTCTTTTCTTTTAAGGCAGATATAAAGAGTGTCCTTCTCTTTTAGTATCGGGAACTTTGGGAACAAGATCAACTTCCTACTTCCTAACTTCTTTTAAACTAGAGCGCGGCCTCAGGTAACCGTCTTTGGTCGGGCGGTCTCTACGTTTCTTCTGGGGAATGGGGTTGTATCGCCTCTCCCTTCTTTTGGAGACGACGATGGGTGAGGGGGATCGTGGAAGTGGTACTTCTACTTCTTCTTCTTTAGAGTAGAGGGTGCGTTACTGTTCTCTAATGCCTTGGTTTCTTCTGCAACGAGTATGGACTTGTGTACGGGTTGTTGTAAGTCTTGTTCAAGTGAAGCGAACCTAACAACTCTGACTTGCGAGTGTGAGGGACCTTACGTGGAGCAAGGGGGACGTGGACTGGAGTACACCGTGTGAGGGTTCTTCCATGGACTGGGGTACACCATGTGAAGGTTCTCCCTTATATAGAGGAAAGGACATCCTGCGTCAAGAGAGGAAAGCATCCTTTGATATCCAGGGACTATACTGGGACTGAGTGAGCTACCTGGCTGCTTATCCGCTTGTTAGGCGAAAGTTCCAAGGTGAACAAGACTGGGGTTACCAGCC
>JBBPTS010000776.1:0-11071 GCA_038094235.1 Fistulinella staudtii
TAATACCAACCTTAGTACAAAAGCTCAAAAACCCTTTCAATGGTATTGCTGTTTTAAATTGACTATATCTCTGTACCCTGTGAATGGAATCACATGACTTAGGGGGTGATTTTGTAGCCAATAGTATATACTATTTATGTCTCCACCAAGGCTAAGCATGATTCCCACAATGTTTGGCAGTGCGCGAAGCGCACTGCTGTTAGGGTAAACATTGAAAGGGTTTTTGAGGTCACTGTATAAGGCAAGAGGAGACAGGTTAATGGTGCCCAAGGGTGTGACACTTGTTGTAAAGTTCTGTGTTCTCATCTAGGTCATGTGACCTTGTATCATCATGTGATGAGTTGCATTGTTAGTCACATGACCTGGGTTATGTCATTTGAAAGAAGAAAAACTTCTAAGTTCAATTGTGAACTTTTGGATTCATAACAATACATAGGGCACTGCCCTCTCATTTCCATCCTATGCAACTAGCACCAACATCAGAAGTCATGAACTACATGAGCACTTAATTCCCATTCTACTTCTCTTCCATTATAGAAGACACTGCCTTACTGGCTCCAAAGAGTTCCTGACACATGCCTATGCCTCATATTATACCTATCACTCAATGGCATATTATACTCATATGATATGATTCCTCAAAATACATATTTAGAAGTATGATACACATGTACACACAAAAACCCATGAATATATAAAGGGTAGATCCACTGAGTATAAAACCTCAGTTGGATTTACTTGAAGTTACCCCTAAAGCACTTGTGAGACCTCTGACTTAGTTTCTCTCCTCTCCTCTCTATAACAACAAAAGGTCTTGACAGCTTTTTCGTTTCATTTTCTAGGAATCATACCATGTGAGCATAATATACCATTGGGTGATAAGTGAGGCATGAGGGATACACATGCATCAAGAGACTTCAGAGCCAATAAGGCAGTGCCTTCTATAATGGAAGAGAGCAGGAAGGAGATTAAATACTCATGTTGATCATTACTTCTGTCATTGGTGCCAGTTACACAGGACAGAAATGAAAGGGCAGTGCCCTATATATAAGGAAGGAAAGGAGTGGGCTAGTGGTGCCCAAGGGTGCAAACTTATCATGAAAGGTTTGGTTTTGTTCTAGGTCAGGTGACCTTGTATCATGTGATGAGTCACATTGTTGATCACGTGACCTGGCTTATGTCATTTGAAAGGGAGAAAATGTCTAAGTCCAATAAGGACTTTTGGGTTCATAACACTTATAGCCTACAGCCCCTATTGTCCAGTCAGACTCCTGGCAGTAGCTAAGTGGAGTTGCTTACTCAACCTTCCCCTCTTTGAAATGGAAAAGAACAATAACAGAAACCTTATAAACTCTTATCCACTGAAGGACCAGAGCAAAGGGCAAATGGTGGTAACTGTCTAAGTTTACCAGGGAGAGGAGGACTGAGTGACTGCTTGGAGAGTTGTCCTAAAGCGCAGAAACAACCAAGTCAATTGAACTGAGGGACTTTCCCCGGTTCAATGCTTGGTTTATATATTCATAAGGCATGTGTGTACATGTTTGTGCATACTACTAAATATGAATATTCATGGAATCCTACCATAAGAGCATAATGTACCATTGGGCGATAAGTAAGGCATGAGGATATGTCGTGCATTTAAGGGTCTTCAGAGCCAGTAAAGGCAGTGCCTTCCATAATGGAAGAGAGGTAATGGAGATTAAATAGTCTTGTATATTGTGACTTCTGATGCCAGTGCCAGTTACACAGGACAGAGATGAAAAGGGCAGTGCCCCACATATAAGGAAAGAGGGAACAGGCTGATGGTGCCCAAGGGTGCAACACTTGTCGCGAAGGATTCGGGTTCGTCTAGATCATGTGATCTTCATTGTCACATTGTTAGTCACATGACCTGTTTTGTATTGGTTGAAAGTAAAAGGAAATGTCTAAGTCTCTGGGACTTTTATAGATTCGTAACACTCTTCATCAGTGTGCAAGTCCTTTCACCACCACTAGCTCTTTGCTCTAAAGAAGATATATGGTTGACAAGGTATCTGAAGTACAAAGAGACCTCTGAAGACAACTATTGTTGTAACCTTTGAAGGCAATCCTTATTGCACCCTCTGAAGATATAGATAAGACTTATCTATCTTATCTCCTCCTTTCCATTTGTGTTAGGTGAGGAAGTTCATTCATTTCAGGTAGAGTGTAGCAAGTTCCCTTTCTTCTTTTAACTGCTTCTTTTCACTCTTCTCTACTTCTTTTCTTTCCTGATCCTCCCTGACAGCTTCTTCTATCTGGTGAATGTAATGGAGGGTGGTGAATGAAACAAAAAGGCCAATCAATAACCTTTAAGTGAGGAAGTAGGGTCAAGTTCAGGTTCTCAAAGCGACCAGTACAAGTCAACTATCAAGATACTCAAACTGAGGGATTACCCCCCAGTCAAGTATCCCTTTATATTATTCACATATGTGTGTACATGTTTGGTGCATACTTCTATAAACATATTTCTGAGAGTCATACCATAAGAGTATTGAAACGGAACAACCACTCGCTAGTTGTAGTGTGAACATCAGCCTCTATATCCTAAAGAGAAGGGGAGGTGCATAGTGAAAGGGAGGAGGTAGGGATCTTCAATGGGGAAGGTGGGCTTTGCTTCAAAGGTGAAGGACTTCTTATTGTCGTCATATCATGGTTGATGTTCATATTGAACTGGGCAAAGGTAGAGCTTCTTGTGCTTCAACATCTTCAGAGGTAAAGATCAAGTGAATAAAGCTGAGGCCTTTATCCACTGGATTGTTTCCATTAAATACTATCTACTACAATGCACAGACCATATGACATCACTACATGAGGAGGGAGTATGGATCAACATGTATTAGACATGAGGCATACTAGAGTGTTCTATGATGTCAATAAGTAATGGTTAGGTAAAGATAAGGGAACATGTTGTGGTCCAGACCATGATGTCATTGATAGCATAATTAGAAACAAACCGTGAACTCGCAATGAGGCATCTAGCCAAACATGAGATGAAGATATGGATGACAGGTGTGAAATACAGGAGACAAGGTCTAGGCCATATTCACAACAAGTATAATGTGTCATTGGACAATAAGTAAGGCATAAATGATATGCATGCATCAAGGGTCTTCAGAACCTATAAGGCAGTGCCTTCTATAATGGAAGAGAAGAGAAACAGAACTTAAATACTCATGTATTGTGGGCTTCTGATGCCGGTGTCTATTGCACAGGGCAGAAATGAAAGGGCAGTGCCCCATGTATAAGGAAAGAGTGAAACAGACTGATTGAAGTGAATCTAACACTATGAATCTTCTGAGTGTGAGGGACCTTAATGTGGAGCAAGGGAGAAAAGATGTGGACTAGGGTACTGTAACGGCTCGTTACTTTCACACTTCAGATTTAGAAGCAATGGTGAAGACTGGCATAGACACAACACCTCACCCACTATGATTTCCTTTTTCTATCTTTAAACCCCTATTTGATGATCTTATCTTATCTCGGCATTCTCCAGTATCTTATCAGATATCACATGATTGCGAGAAGGATCTTATCTGAAGGGACTTAGAAGTTTCCTTGTTCTCCTCATTTTCTTTTGCACTCGTTGACATATGACAGATCTGATCTAAGATACAGATCTCATCTAATCATATCGGTCAACACTGCCCCATTATGTTCACATGTTTATTTCTGTCTCTTCCATTTCTATGCCTCATGATATACATGCCTTATTAATTTCCGCTTTCTATTCTTGTTATCTCAGCTATGCTTTTCTGATGAACTCTTCTGATGTACTTATCGCTTCTCATACATAGCCCAGATAAGCAGTGCCTCGATTAGGGTAGTTACACAGCCATGTACAGCCTCCTACTATGCATATATATACCCAGAGGAGCTCGGCTGGTAACCCCAGTCTTGTTCACTTTGGAACTTTCGCCTAACAAGCAGATAAGCAGCCAAAGGAGCTCACTCGGTCCAACCCTCCTTTGCTATATAAGGGAGAGCCCTCACACGGTGTACCCCAGTCCCCCTCTAACTCTCCCTTGCTCCATGTCAAGGATCCTCGCACTCGCCGGTCAGAGTTGTTAGGTTCGCTTCACTTGAACAAGACTCTCAACAACCCGTACACAAGTCCATACTCATTGCAGAAGAAACCAAGGCATTAGAGAACAGTAACGCACCCTCTACTTTAGAAGAACAAGGCAGAAGGCCATGGGGTTCCTCAGTGATGTCACATTCCTTATCCTCTCCATCTCATTCTTGATGATGATGAGAACCTGGAGTAACTATTTAACATCACCTTTGAAGAGAAGCCAAGAAACCAAATGGTCGATAACTCTAGCAGGGCTAGAGTACTCACTGATGACCTCATGGTACTTTCTGCCTGAAGAACCAGAAGTTATAACCCCTCTTGATGAGGAGGAATCATTTGAAGAAGAAGATGAAGCCATCAACCCCTTTGAAGAAGATTTAGCTGACGAAGAAGATCTGGAGGAGTGGCATAGAGAAGTGGATAGGCACTGGCATGCCACCATGAATTGGGCAAACCAAGGGGCACAGGACGAAGAAGGAGTCCAAACCCTAGAAGATAATTGGGGACCCATTCCACTCCCAGGACAACCAGACTTTCTTACCTTGGATGCAGAAGACCCAGACATCCCAGCAGAAGCCCCACCACTCTATCAGGTACAGGTACCAGAGCACATGTGGGATATGGATGGTTTTATGTGAAGAAGAAGTAGAGGCACCACTTCCCTGTCGTCATCTCCAAAAGAAGGGAGAGGCGATACAACCCCATTCCCCAGAAGAAGCGTAGAGACTGCCCGACCAAAGACGGTTATCTGAGGCCACGCTCTAGCTTAAAAGAAGTTAGGAAGTAGGAAGTTGATCTGTTCCCAAAGTTCTCAATACTAAAAGAGAAGGACACTCTTTATATCTGCCTTAAAAGAAAAGAAAATGCTTTAGGCCAGGAACCTCCCCAGAAGAAAAAATGGCAACACTTTCCCAAGCCGATTTCGACTCCTTGATGGGCCGGATTGCCTCCCTCGAAAACGAAGTCATAAATCTCCGACTACAACAGCAGACAAGAGAAGAAGCTGCTCAACAAGCAGATAAGAAGTTACAAGAAACAGAAGATAGGGCCATCTTGGCCGAAGACACGATAAGAAACCTCTCCCACTTCTTTAACATGGGTGCAGGAGGGGAAGGATCTGGAATGCCCACTTCCAAGATCCAGATCTTCACCGATCCAGAAGATTTTTACGGAGATCAGAAGAAGTTTGAAGAATGGTGGTCAAAGATAAAGACCTTCATTAAAGCCAACCCCCGCTACTTCTCCCAGCCAGTAAAGGACATGGCAGGAGGAACAATGAAAGACCATCAAGGAAAAACCGTAATGATGGAAAACCTGGAGATGTGCATGTTCGCAGTACTATCCAGGATGAAGGGATGGAAGGCCAGAAGTTGGGCAGAAGCAGAGCTAGCCCAAATACACGACAACAAGATTAGGTTCGCAAATTGGGAAGAATTTGCGAAAACCATAGAAGATATCTTCCGATCTCAACTCCTCGAAGACGAGTCTATGCAGGAGATCAAAGCTCTCTCCCAGGGACATATGGAGATAGATGCCTTCTTGGCTCAATGGAGAACTCTCCAAATAAAGGCCCAACTAGATGACAAGCACAGAGTAAACCTCCTAGAGTCTCAGGTAAACAACTCCATAAGGCAAGAACTCTTCTACCAGGGCAAAAGGAGCCGAACCATAGAAGGGACCATAGAGGAAATCAGGAGAATTGGAAAGAATCATGAGGCATACAAGATAGCCTCTAATCTTGGAAAGAAAGAGAAGAAGTGGGCACCAAGAGAAGAAAAGAAGGTGGCTGCTGAAGTGAACCTAACACTAATATCTTCTGCGTGCAAGGAACCTTTACGTGGAGCAAGGGAGAGGTGAGAGGGGACTGGGGTACATCATGTGAGGGCTCTCCCTTAGATAGCGAGTGAAGGTGGGTTGGATCGAGTGAGCTACCTGGCTGCTTATCCACTTGTTAGGTGAAAGTTCCAAGTGAACAAGACTGGGGTTACCAGCCAAGTTTCTTGGGTTTATATATGCATACTACAAGGCTGTACATGGCTGTGTAACTACCCTAATCGAGGCACTGTTTATCTGGGCTGTGCGTGAGAAGCGATAAGTACATCAGAATGGTCCATCAGAAAGCATAGCCAAGATAACAAGAATAGAGGGCGGAAATTAATAATGTATGTGGAACATGAGGCATAGAAGAGAAGAGAATGGGGATGAACGTGGGAACATAATTGGGCAGTGCTGACCAATGCGGTTAGATGAGATCTGTATCTTAGATCGGTTTTGCCATATGTCAGCGAGTGTGAAAGGAAAAAGGGGTTGGGTCTGAGAAAGGGGAGAAACTTCTAAGTCCCTTCAGATAAGATCAATCCCGCAATCGTGTGATATCTGATAAGATACCGGAGAATGCCAAGATAAGATAATATCATCAGTAGGGGTTAAAGATAACCAAAAGGGGAAATCATAATGGGTGAGGTGTTGCGTCTATGCCGGTGTTTGCCATTGCCTCTAAGTCTGAAGCGTGGAAATAGCAAGCCGTTACAGCTGCTGCCACAACACCCTCTTCCTCGAAAGAGAAATGCTATAACTGCAACAAAGAAGGTCACCTCATCTGGGACTGTAGACAAGCAAAGAATACCTGTCAGGAATGCAGATGGGGCGGAGGACAACACAAGAGGGAATGCTCTAAAGCACAGAAGTACACTCGTGGAGCAAAGAAAGAAGAAGGAGGAGCCACATCTTGGGAAGTGGCAGATGAAAATCCTCGCATTGAAGACCTTTCAAAGGAGTAAGAAGAAAGACTCCTCAGGAAGTTAGAAGCACGGCTTAAGGGAAAAGCCAAGGCGGAGTAAGGACTGGGCCAGCCTCTGCCACGAACAATAGGTATTCGGTTCTAGAAGAAGATAATGTATCTATTCCAGAAGTATCTCTCTTACAGTCAGGGGTGCCTCTTGATGAGCGCAGTGCGGACTCTACACGCATGCTTGATTCCCCTACACCTCCAAAGAAGATTTTGAAGAGAACCGAAGTCCCAGAAGTCCCAGAAGAAACAGAAGCACTAGTCACAAGATCGGCTAGCATAAGAGGAAACGAAGTAATCCTCGACGTAAAGATCTCAACACAGAAGAAGAAGTTTCTACCTGCCAAAGCATTACTGGATAGTGGAGCTAACGTAACCTTTATCGACAAATGATGGGCTGAAAAGAACAATATTCCCCTCAAAGCCCTTGTCTGCCCTATCCCAGTCTTCAATGTAGATGGTACCAAAAACTCCGCCGGCAACATCACTCACACTGCGGACATTGTGGTAGAATTTGAAGGACATCGTGAGAAGATCATAGCCGATGTCACCAACCTCCACAAATTCAATCTGGTAATCGGATTCATATGGTTACAGAAGCATAACCCGGAGATCGATTGAAAGAAGGGCACGGTCAAGATGACCAGATGTCCTAGAAGTTGCACCCTCCTCCAAGATAGGGGTGCATGGATAAACAGGGTAGAAGAACAGGATCAAGAAGCAGCCTGGCAGGCGTTCTATGTACAGTCTGCCCTGAAAGAAAAAGAAGAAAAACCCATGGAAGTCCTGATCCCAAAATGATTCGAAAGATGGATGAAAGTCTTCTCACAATACAAATCAGAACGGATGCCCATAAGGAAACCTTGGGATCACGCCATCGACCTAAAGGAATCTTTTAAACCAAAGAAAGGAAGAGTGATTCCCTTGTCGGTCAAAGAACAAGAAGAAGTGGCCACCTTCATTGATGACCAACTAAAGAAGGGATACATCAGACCCTCGAAGTCCCCCCAAACCTCACCAGTATTCTTTGTACCAAAGAAAGACGGACGAAAACGAATGGTACAAGACTATCGCTACCTAAATGAATACACCATTTGAAACAACTACCCCCTTCCGCTCATCTCCCAACTAGTCGATAAACTGCAAGGAAGCAAACTCTTCATGAAGATCGACTTATGATAGGGGTATAACAATGTCTGAATTAAAGAAGGAGACGAATGGAAGGCAGTCTTCGTCTGCTTCAAAGGAGCTTACGAACCCCTGGTAATGTACTTCGGGCTGATGAATTCACCGTCCACTTTCCAAGCAATGATGAACGAAATATTTGCAGACATGGACAATGTTGTGGTGGTGTACATCGATGATCTGCTCATCTTTATCAAAACCACCAATCGAGAAGAACACGACAAAGTCATACAGAAAGTCTTAGAAAGACTAGAAGAAAATGACCTCTTCGCCAAGCCAGAGAAGTGTACCTTCGGAGTGTCCAAAGTTAACTTTCTCAGAATGATAGTTGGTCAAGAAGGGATCAAGATGGAAGGGGAAAAGGTCGATGCTATACTAGATTGGCCAATCCCAAAAAGCACTCGCCAAGTCCATGCTTTCCTCGGATTGGCAAATTTCTATCAAAGATTCGCAGAAGACTTTGCACAGGTTGCGAGACCACTGAACGACCTCACAAAGAAGGATAGGGGCTTCAGTTGGGGAGAAAAAGAACAAGAAGCTTTTGACAAGCTAAAACAGAAGTTCGTCACAGCACCGGTATTGGCCTTCCCAAACCAAGAAAGGGAATATCACCTGGAAACAGATGCCTCCGATTTCACTACAGGAGTGGTCCTATCTATCAAAGGAGAAGATGAGAAGTTCAGACCAGTTGCATATCTCTCTCACTCCATGACTCCAGAAGAAAGGAATTACCTGGTCTTTGACAA
The DNA here is from genome assembly GCA_038094235.1 of Fistulinella staudtii. Taxonomy (NCBI): domain Eukaryota; kingdom Fungi; phylum Basidiomycota; class Agaricomycetes; order Boletales; family Boletaceae; genus Fistulinella; species Fistulinella staudtii. The sequence continues at coordinate 8,813 of JBBPTS010000776.1, forward strand.
AGAAATGCTCAGCATCATAAGAGCATTAGAAGAATGGCGTCACCACCTAGAAGGAGCCAAGCACACCTTTGAAATCTGGAATGACCACGCTAACCTACAATGGTTCATGCAGAAACAGAACCTGTCTAGATGACAAGTGCAATGGTCGCAATACCTCTTCAGATTCGACTACCTATAGGTTCATAAAGCAGGGGCCCAAATGGGGAAAGCTGACGCCTTATCAAGAAGAGAAGATCATGCTGTTGGAAAAGAAGAAGATAACACCGATCAGCTCATGATAACCCCAGACAAAATCCACTTGACGCAGATAAGAGATGATGGGGACAATTTGAAGGACTCAATCCAAAGTCATACACTCATGCTCAAAGAATCAGAAGTCCAAAAAATAGAAGCAGAAGGAGCAGAGCTTACAGAAGAAGGGTTCTTTCAAAAAGAAGGACGAATATTCGTCACAACAGAAGATCGGATGGAAGTACTACAACTCCATCACAATAACCCGATAGCCAAACACCCTGGGAACGAGAAGATGATAGAACTGGTCAGACGCCACTACTACTGGCCCGGAATGACCAAAGATATCAAGGACTACGTGGCTAGATGCCACATATGCCAGAAGATGAAGACAGGGAATCAGCCACCAGCCGGCAAACTCCAACCACTCGAACTGCCACATATGCCATGGGAAGACATATCAGCCAACTTCATTACTGACTTACCAGTTTCGTCGCTATATGACTCCATCCTCGTGGTAGTTGACAGATTCTCCAAAGAAGTGGAGTTCATCCCCTGTAAAAAAGAGATCACGGCACTGGAAACTGCCAAACTATATCTCACAAGGGTCTGGACAAACCATGGGATTCCAAGATCCATCATCTCAGACCAAGGACCCCAATTTGCTGCGCAAGTTATAAAGGATCTATGTGCGCAACTCGGTATCAAACCTCGCCTCTCCACCGCCGCACATCCCCAAACAGACGGGCAAACAGAAAGGATCAATCGAGATCTACAACAATATCTCCACCTTTTTGTCTGTGATCACCAAGAAGATTGGGCTGACTGGCTCCCTATAGCCCAGTTCAGCTACAATGCAAAGAAGCAGGCTTCCACCCAGAAGACGCCTTTCGAGGTCACCAGAACTTATCTGCCAAGAATGGGAATAGAACCCGGCACCTCGAAAGCACCCACCGCTGACGATCTAGCACAAAAGATCGAAGAAACACTTGCGGAAACAACCACAAACCTAAAGAAAGTGCAGGATCATATGAAGATCCATGCAGATAAACATAGAAGTGAAGAACCAGAGTACAAGATCAGAGATCAAGTACTTCTGGCCACCAAACACCTCCAACTCACACAGCAGTCGAAGAAACTTTCTGAGAAGTGGCTCGGACCCTTCTCCATCATAGAAGTAATCGGCCGCAACGCCATAAAACTACGTCTTCCGCACTCGATGCGCATTCACCCTACTGTCAACATCTCTCGTGTCAAACCCTACAAGGAGCGACTCGAGGGACAACCTTTGAAGGAACCAGGACCGGTTCATGTGACAGAAGATCGTGAAGAAGAATATGAAGTTGATTTCATAGTTGACGCTAGACGACGCCGAAACAGTTGGGAATACCTCGTCCACTGGGCAGGATACAGAGAAGAAGGCCGCACTTGGGAGCCTCGAAGAAACCTGGCCCACGCCCAAGATGCCCTGTCCCACTTCCACGAGAAGAATTGCCACCTTGACATACGCAAAACATTCTATGAAACACCCACGCTCTTTAACCCTTATGAAGTTTGCTGCAGTGCAGTAGCCTTTGAAGTTCCGAAGCTCGATCTGGAATCTCGAGCACAGAAGGGGTATGGTGTAATGGCTTGTTACTTTCACACTTCAGACTTAGAAGCAATGGCGAAGACCAGCATAGATGCTGAAACGTGAAGACTTGCTATATCCTTCGAGAGTTGACTTCTCGTCGAAGAAACGATGGATAGCCTATCAAAGGCGTAGTGTGCTCTGGTCGAGCGATAAAGGGGAAAACTGAGTCTGACTGGTAGAGCACGGCCGTAGGCGTGAGATCCAAGTAGGCAAAGACTCTGCAGTTATGTCGACCTTGTCAACCCTATCGTGTATAAGGGCAAAGGGTTCCTAGCACTGATGACAGAGACTGCTGTGCACCAATGGAGTATTGACTGGATAGTAGGGGCCGTAGACCGTAAGATCCAAGTAAGCAAGACTGGGGTTTTACCAGTCGAGCTACCCGGCTATATATA
>JBBPTS010000780.1:0-11042 GCA_038094235.1 Fistulinella staudtii
CCTTAAAAGAAAAGAAACGCTTTAGGCCAGGAACCTCCCAGAAGAAAAAATGGCAACACTTTCCCAAGCCGATTTCGACTCCTTGATGGGCCGGATTGCCTCCCTCGAAAACGAAGTCATAAATCTCTGTCTGCAACGGCAGACGATGGAAGAAGCTGCTCAACGAGCAGACAAGAAGCTGCAAGAAACAGAAGACAGGGCCATCTTGGCCGAAGACACGATAAGGAACCTCTCCCACTTCTTCAATATGGGAGCAGGAGCAGAAGGATCTGGAATGCCCGCTTCCAAGATCCAGATCTTCGCAGATCCAGGCGATTTCTACGGAGACCAAAAGAAGTTTGAAGAATGGTGGTCAAAAATGAAGACCTTCATTAAAGCCAACCCCCGATACTTCTCTCAGCCAGTAAAGGATATGGCTGGAGGAACAATGAAAGACCATCAAGGCAAGACCATCATGATGGAAAATCTAGAGATGTGCATGTTCGCAGTACTCTCCAGAATGAAGGGGCAGAAGGCAGGAAGTTGGGCAGAAGCAGAGCTAGCCCAAATACACGACAACAAGATTAGGTTTGCAAACTGGGAAGAATTTGCAAAAACCATGGAAGACATCTTCCGATCTCAACTCCTCGAAGACGAGTCCATGCAGGAAATTAAAGCCCTTTCCCAAGGACATATGGAGATAGACGCCTTCCTTGCTCAATGGAGGACCCTCCAAATAAAGGCTCAGCTGGACGACAAGCATGGAGTAAACCTCCTAGAATCCCAGGTAAACGACTCCATAAGGCAGGAGCTCTTCTATCAAGGCAAAAGGAGCCGAACGATAGAAGGAACCATCGAAGAGATTAGGAGGATTGGAAAAAACCACAAGGCATACAAGATAGCCTCTAATCTTGGAAGAAAAGAAAGGAAATGGGCACCAAGAGAAGAAAAGAAGGTGGCTGCCACCACAACACCCTCTTCCTCAAAAGGGAAATGCTATAATTGCAACAAAGAAGGTCACCTCGCCAGAGACTGCCGACAGCCGAAGAACACCTGTCAAGAATGCAGATGGGGAGGAGGACAACATAAGAGGGAATGCTCCAAGGCACAGAAGAGTATCTGAGGAGCAAAGAAGGAAGGAGGGGCCACATCTTGGGAAGTGGCAGATGAAAACCCTCGAATCAAAGAACTTTCAAAGGAGCAAGAAGAAAGACTCCTGAGAAAATTAGAAGCACGGCTTAAGGGAAAAGCCAAGGCGGAGTAAGGACTGGGCCAGCCTCCGCCAAGAACAATAGGTATTCGGTTCTAGAAGAAGATAATGTATCTATTCCAGAAGTATCTCTCTCACAGTCAGGGGCGTCTCTTGATGAGCGCGGTGCGGACTCCACACGCATGCTTGATTCCCCTATACCCCCAAAGAAAATTTTGAAGAGAACCGAAACCCCAGAAGCCCCAGAAGAAGAAGCACTAGTCACAAGATCGGCTAGCATAAAAGGAAATGAAGTAATCCTTGACGTAAAAATCTCAGTACAGAAGAAGAAGTTTCTACTCGCCAAAGCATTACTGGATAGCAGAGCCAACGTGACTTTTATCGATAAACGATGGGCTGAAAAGAACAACATCCCTCTCAAAGCCCTCGTTCGCCCTATCCCAGTTTTCAATGTAGATGGTACCAAGAACTCTGCCGGAAACATCACGCACACCACGGACATCATAGTAGAATTTGAGGGACATCGCGAAAAGATCATAGCCGATGTCACCGACCTCCACAAATTCGATCTGGTAATTGTAACAGCCCATTACTTTCATGCTTCAGACTTAGAAGCGATGGCAAAAACCGGCATCGATGCACAGCCCAAGCCTTTACAGCTTTGACAGCTTATCTAATCTTATCTCGGCAATTCACGGAATCTTATCAGATCATCGCGCAATCGCAAAGGACTTAGCCGTTTCTCTCTCTCTCTCTTTTCTCACGCTCTCGCTGACGTAATGGAAGATCTGATCTAAGATACAGATCTCATCTCACCATATCGGTTAGCATTGCCTCATTATGTTCTCACGTTCATCTCCGTCTCTTCCATTCTCATGCCTCATGTAACACATGCCCATTTCATTACCGCTATCTCGGCTATGTCTTCTGATGGACTATTCTGATGTACTTATCGCTTCTCATGCACAGCCTAGATAAAGACTGCGCTCAATTAGGATAGACACAGCCATGTACTTTTGCATATATATAGCCGGGTAGCTCGACTGGCAAAACCCAGTCTTGCTTACTTGGATCTCACCCGCATAGCCGGTGCTCTACCAGTCAGGCTCAGTCCCAGTATAGTCCCTGGACAACAAAGGACGCTTCCGCCCCTCCTCTTGCCTAATAAGCAAACTACGCCTTTGATAGGCTGCTCCCTCGCCGTTAAGCATTCGGGAACTTCCCTTTGAACAACAGTACGCCTTAGCCAGGCTATTCGTTGTGTCAAGAAAGCTTCTCCGTTTCAGTAATCGGATTCACATGGTTACAGAAGCATAACCCGGAGATCAATTGGAAGCAAGGCACGGTTAAGATGACCAGGTGCCCTAGAAGTTGCGCCCTCCTGCAAGAAAGGGGCGCATGGATAAACAGGGTAGAAGAACAGGATCAGGAAGCAGCCTGGCAGGCGTTCTATGTACGGTCCACCCTGAAAGAAGAAGAAAAACCGAAGGAAACCCTAATCCCAAAACGATTCGAGAAATGGATGAAAGTATTCTCACAACACGAATCGGAGCGAATGCCCATAAGAAAGCCTTGGGACCACGCCATTGATCTAAAAGAATCATTCAAACCAAAGAAGGGAAGGGTAATCCCCCTATTGGTTAAAGAACAAGAAGAAGTGGCCGCCTTTATCGACGACCAACTAAAGAAGGGATACATCAGACCCTCGAAGTCCCCCCAAACCTCACCAGTGTTCTTCGTACCAAAGAAGGACGGACGAAAACAAATGGTGCAAGACTATCGCTATCTAAACGAGCACACCATTCGAAACAACTATCCCCTCCCGCTCATATCCCAACTAGTCGATAAGCTGCAAGGAAGCAAGCTCTTCACAAAGATCGACTTAAGGTGGGGGTATAACAACGTCCGGATCAAGGAAGGAGACGAATGGAAAGCAGCCTTCGTCTGCTTCAAAGGGGCCTACGAACCCTTGGTGATGTACTTCGGTCTGATGAATTCACCGTCCACATTCCAAGCAATGATGAATGAAATATTCGCCGATATGGACGACGTTGTGGTGGTGTATATTGATGATCTACTCATCTTCACCAAAACCACAAACCGAGAAGAACACGACAAAGTCGTACAGAAGGTCTTAGAAAGACTAGAAGAAAACGACCTCTTCGCCAAACCAGAGAAATGCACCTTCGGGGTGTCAGAAGTAAACTTCCTTGGAATGGTAGTTGGTCAAGAAGGAATTAAGATGGAAGGAGAAAAGGTCGACACTATATTAGATTGGCCTATCCCAAAAAGCACCCGCCAGGTCTGCGCATTCCTCGGACTGGCAAACTTCTATCGAAGATTCATAGAAGATTTCGCGCAGGTCGCAAGGCCCCTGAACGACCTCACAAAGAAGGATAGAACCTTCAGTTGGGGAGAAAAAGAACAAGAAGCTTTTAACAAGCTGAAACAGAAGTTTGTCACAGCACCGGTGCTAGCCTTCCCGAACCAAGAAAGGGAATATCGATTGGAAACGGACGCCTCTGATTTCGCTACAGGAGCAGTTCTATCCATCAAAGGAGAAGACGAGAAGTTCAGACCAATCGCATACCTCTCCCACTCCATGTCCCCAGAAGAAAGAAATTACCCGGTCTTCGACAAAGAAATGCTCAGTGTCATAAGAGCATTAGAAGAATGGCATCACCATCTCAAAGGAGCTAAACATACTTTCGAAATCTGGAATGACCACGCTAACCTACAATGGTTCATGCAAAAGCAAGACCTCTCTAGATGGCAAGTGCGCTGGTCACAATTCCTGTCCAGATTTGATTACCTATGGGTTCATAAGCCAGGAGCTCAGATGGGAAAGGCTGACGCCTTATCAAGAAGAGAAGATCATGCTGTCGGAAAAGAAGAAGACAATACCGACCAAATCATGATAACCCCAGATAGAATCTGCCTGACGCAGATAAGGGATAACGGGGATGACATAAAAGACTTAATCCGAAACCACACGCTCATGCTCAAGGAATCGGAAGTCCAGAAGATAGAAGAAGAAGGAGCAGAGCTCACAGAAGAAGGAGTCTTTCAAAAAGAAGGACAAACATTTGTCACAAAAGAAGATCGGATGGAAGTATTACGACTCCATCACGATAACCCAGTAGCCGGACATCCCGGAAACGAGAAGATGATAGAATTGGTCAAACGCCATTACTACTGGCCTGAAATGACCAAAAATATCAAAGACTACGTGGCTAGATGCCACACATGTCAGAAGATGAAGACAGGGAATCAACTGCCAGCCGGCAAACTCCAACCACTCGAACTACCCCACATGCCATGGGAAGATATATCAGCCGACTTCATCACCGACCTACCAGTTTCGTCGCTATACGACTCTATCCTCGTGGTAGTGGACAGATTCTCCAAAGAAGTGGAGTTTATTCCTTGCAGAAAAGACATCACTGCACTCGACACTGCCAAGCTCTACCTCACAAGAGTCTGGACGAATCATGGGATCCCTAGATCCATCATCTCAGATCGAGGACCCCAGTTTGCAGCGCAAGTGATGAAGGACCTCTGTGCTCGCCTAGGAATACGCCCCCGGCTTTCCACGGCGGCACACCCCCAAACGGATGGACAGACGGAAAGAATTAATCGAGATCTACAACAATACCTCCGCCTTTTCGTCTGTGATCATCAAGAAGATTGGGCTGACTGGCTCCCTATAGCCCAGTTCAGCTACAATGCAAAGAAGCAGGCTTCTACTCAGAAGACACCCTTCGAAGTTACCAGAACCTACCCACCAAGAATGGGGATAGAACCAGGCACCTCAAAGGCACCCGCCATGGACGATCTAGCTCAAAAGATCGAAAAAACACTTGCAGAAACAACCGCAAACCTAAAGAAAGCGCAGGATCACATGAAAATCCATGCGGATAAACATAGAAGTAAAGCACCAGAGTACAAGATCGGAGATCAAGTACTTCTGGCCACCAAACACCTCCGACTCACATGGCAGTCGAAGAAGCTCTCCGAGAAGTGGCTTGGACCCTTCTCCATCATAGAAGTAATCGGCCGCAATGCCGTTAAACTACGTCTTCCGCGCTCAATGTGCATTCACCCTACTGTCAACGTCTCTCGTGTCAAACCCTACAAGGAGCGACTCGAGGAACAACCTTTGAAGGAACCAGGTCCGGTTCATGTGACAGAAGACCGTGAAGAAGAATATGAAGTTGATTTCATAGTTGACGCTAGACGACGCCGAAACGGTTGGGAATATCTCGTCCACTGGGCAGGATACGGAGAAGAAGGCCGCACTTGGGAGCCTCGAAGAAACCTGGCCCACGCCCAAGATGCCCTGACCCACTTCCACGAGAAGAATCGCCACCTTGACGCGCGCGAAACATTCTATGAAACACCCACACTCTTTAACCCCTATGAAGTTCACTGCAGTGCAGTATCATTTGAAGTCCCGAAGCTCGATCTGGAATCTCGAGCACAGAAGGGGTATGGTGTAACGGCTCGCTATTTTCACGCTTCAGACTTAGAAGCAATGGCGAAGACCGGCATAGACGCAACACCTCGCCCATTATGATTTCTCTTTTCGGTTATCTTTAACCCCTAGCAATGATCTTATCTTATCTCGGCATTTCCCGATATCTTATCAGATATCGCGCATCTGTGGGAAAGATCTTATCTGAAGGGACTTAGGACTCTTTCCCTTTTCTCGGACTTATCTCGTTTCTTTCGCACTCGCTGACATATGGCAGATCCGATCTGAGATGCAGATCTCATCTAACCATATCGGTCAGCACTGCCCAATTATATTCTCACACTTATTTCCGCTCGCTTTCATCCTATGCCTCATACCATACATGCCTTATTAATTCCCGCTTTCTATTTTTGTTATCTCGGCTATGCTCTTCTGATAGAACTCTTCTGATGTACTTGTCGCTTCTCACGCACAGCCCAGATAAGCAGTGCCTCGATTAGAATAGTTACACAGCCATGTACAGCCTCACACTATGCATATATAAGACCCGAGGAACTCGGCTGGTAACCCCAGTCTTGTTCACCTTGGAACTTTCGCCTAACAAGCGGATAAGCAGCCAGGTAGCTCACTCGGTCCCAGTACAGTCCCTGGATATCAAAGGATGCTTTCCTCTCTTGACGCAGGACGTCCTTTCCTCTATATAAGGGAGAACCTTCGCACGGTGTACCCCAGTCCACGGAAGAACCCTAACACAGTGCACTCCAGTCCACGTCTCCCTTGCTCCACGTAAGATTCCTCGCACTCGCAAGTTAGAGTTGTTAGGTTCGCTTCAAGAAGTGGCTTGGACCCTTCCCCATTATAGAAGTCATCGGCCGCAATGCCGTTAAACTACGTCTTCCGCGCTTGATGTGCATTCACCCTACTGTCAACGTCTCTCGCGTCAAACCCTACAAGGAGCGACTCGAGGGACAACCTTTGAAGGAACCAGGACTGGTTCATGTGACAGAAGAACGTGAAGAAGAATATGAAGTCGATTTCATAGTTGACGCTAGACGACGCCGAAACGGCTGGGAATACCTCGTCCACTGGGCAGGATACGGAGAAGAAGGCCGCACTTGGGAGCCTCGAAGAAACCTGGCTCACACCCAAGATGCCCTGACCCACTTCCACGAGAAGAATCGCCACCTTGACGCGCGCGAAACATTCTATGAAACACCCACACTCTTTAACCCCTATGAAGTCCACTGCAGTGCAGTATCATTCGAAGTTCCGAAGCTCAATCTGGAATCTCGAGCACAGAAGGGGTATGGTGTAACGGCTCGCTATTTCCACACTTCAGACTTAGAAGCAATGGCGAAGACCGGCATAGACGCAACACCTCGCCCATTATGACTTCCCTTTTCGGTTATCTTTAACCCCTAACGATGATCTTATCTTATCTCAGCATTTCCCGGTATCTTATCAGATATCGCACATCTGCGGGAAGGATCTTATCTGAAGGGACTTAGAACTCTTTTCCTTTTTCTCGGACTTAACTCCTTTCTTTCGCACTCACTGACATGTGGCAGATCCGATCTAAGATACAGATCTCATCTAACCATATTGGTCGGCACTGCCCAATTATGTTCTCACCTTCATCTCCGCCTCTTCCATTCTATGCCTCATGACATACATGCCTTATTAATTTCCGCTTTCTATTCTTGATATCTCGGCTATGCATTTCTGATGGATTCTTCTGATGTACTTATCGCTTCTCACGCACAGCCCAGATAAAGCAGTGCCTCGATTAGGGTAGTTACACAGCCATGTACAGCCTTGTACTATGAATATATAAACCCAAGGAACTCAGCTGGTAACCCCAGTCTTGTTCACTTGGAACTTTCGCCTAACAAGCGGATAAGCAGCCAAGTAGCTCACTCGGTCCATTCCCTCCTTCGCTATATAAGGGAGAACCCTCACACGGTGTACCCCAGTCCCCTCTCACTCTCCCTTGCTCCACATAAAGGATCCTCGCACTCAAGAAGTCGTCAGTGTTAGGTTCGCTTCATAAGGCATGTTTAACATGAGGCATAGAATGGAAGAGACGGAGATAGACGTGAGAACATAACTGGGCAGTGCTGACCAATATGGTTGAGATGAGATCTGTATCTTAGATTGGATCTGCCATATGTCAGCAAGTGCGAAGGAAAAGAGAAAGAGTCCGAGAAAGAGGAAAAGAGTTCTAAGTCCCTTCAGATAAGATCATTCTTGCAGATGCGTGATATCTGATAAGATACTGGGAAATGCTGAGATAAGATAAGATCATCGCTAGGGGTTAAAGATAACCAGAAAGGGAAAATCATAATAGGTGGGGTGTTGCATCTATGCCGGTCTTCACCATTGCTTCTAAGTCTGAAGCGTGAAAGTAACGAGCCATTACACTGCCTTCCTCTAACCTCATGGCATCCTCATGTGCCACTTCTAAGTCCTAGGATCAATTTATGATCCGATCTTCTTTATCTAAGATCCAGCTGCAATGGGATCTTCTTCTAGAGATCTCAGATCTTGCTTTGATGGAGATAAGATGATCTTTCTTCTATCCTTCAAGGATTCTTCTAAGTCACTGATAAGATCAGGACATGCAATCATGTGAACATCTTCAGAGATTGCTGTGATAAGATAAGATAGTCGATATCTAATCTTTGGGGTTGCACTATTGTATATTTCAAGTACTAATGATAGTGATCATTACAGCTTCTAGGTCTGAAACATAAAAGTAATGAGCTGTTACACTTAGTGTTATGAATCCAAAAGCTCCCAATTGAACTTAGACATTTTCGCACAGGTCACACTTCCTACTGACATAAGCAAGGTCACATGACTAACAACATGACTCATCACATGACGATGAAGATCACATGATCTAGAAGAGACCGAATCCTTCATGACAAGTATTACACCCTTGGGCACCATTAGCCTGTTCCCTCCTTCCTAATACATGGGGCACTGCCCTTTCATCTCCATCCTGTGCAACTGGCACCAACTCAGAAGCATCAGTTACACGACTATTTAATCTCTGTCTCGCTTCTCTTCTATCAAAGAAGACACTACCTTATTGGTTCTAAAGGACTCTTGATGCATGCACACTCCTCATGTTATACTTATCACCCAATGGCACATTATACTCTTATGGTACAATTCACAGAAATACATTTATAGAAGTATGTACAAACATATATACACTAAGCCCTATGAATATATAAAGGGTAGATCCGCTGAGCATAAAACCTCAGTTGGATTTACTTGAAGTTGCCCACAAAGCACTTACAAGACCTCTGACTCAGTCCTCCCCTTCTCCTCATAAAGTCTCTGAGAGGCTTTTTCATTTCACTTAGTAACAATGGCAGAACTAGAAGTTAAAGCACAAACTCACTCATTACAGTTTAATAACCTCTGAAGAATGATTAGATACTTGCTATCTTATCTTATCTTGTTGCAGCAATCTCCAAATTGAAATGAAGCAACCACTCGCTAGTTGCGGCGTGAATGTCAGCCAATATATATCCTATAAGGGGAAAGAGAGGAACGTAGGGAAGGGAGGATTTCCTAGACAGGGTCATATAGGAATGTGCTTTGCTTCAAGGGTGAAGGGACTGTCAGAAGTCTACTGTTTCACGGTTGATGTTCGTATCGAACCGGGCAAAGGGTAAGAGCTATCTTGCTACTATCTTCGAGTGAAAAGATCAAGTGAATAAAGCTGGGGAGCTTTGTCCACTGATCGCTTCTATTAAATACTATCTACTACAATGCACGGACCATATGACATCACTACATGAGGGTGGAGCATGGATCAACATGCTGCGTACATGAGGCGGACTAGAGTGTTCTATGATGTCAATAAGTAGCGGTGAGGTAAAGATAAGGGAACGTGTCAGGTTCCAGACCATGACGTCATTGATAGCATAAATAGAAACGAACCATGAACTCGCAGTGAGGCATCTAGCCAAACATGAGGTGTGGGCGTGGATGACAGCTTGGGAATCACGGGAAACAAGGGGTTTAAGCCGGATTCACAACACAAATCTTATCACACAATTGTGTACTATCTTATCTTTGGACTTAGAACATTTTCTCTTTCTCTCACTCTCTTTATGCATTCACTGATATATAGCAGATCTGATCTAAGATACAGATCTTATCTAACCATATCAGTCAGCACTGCTTTCCTTTAATCTCTGCTTCTCATGTCTATGAAGCACTATGGCTATACATATACTTCTCTTCTTTCTGATAGAACTCTATTTTTGTTATCTTGGCTATGTATAAAACCTATACTTATCTATAACTTACATAAACAGCCTCAATGGCACCACTTCAATATTTTATTTTACATATTATTAGTCACCATATATAGCCATATCCTTTTGCTTATACAAACCCTAAAAACTTGACTAGCTAAACCTCAGTCTTGTTTACTTAGGTTTCACCTTTAATATAGGTGCTCTACTAGTCAGACTCAGTCCACCCCTCTCCATTAGTAGACTTTGACAGTCACCCCACTTGCCTTTTGCTCTTGTCCTTGATGGAATAGGGATTGACAAGGTTTTCAATCTCTGAAGTGCAAAGAAGAACTCTGAAAGTCATTTTTATTGCACCCTTTGAAGATACAGATAAGATCTTTATCTTATCTCCTTCTTTCCATTTGTGTTAGTTAAGGAAGTTTATTTATTTCAATATTACTTTATTAATAGCTTTATTAACAAAGTGTTATTTCATATACTTCACAAGTCCTTCATGAGTCATTTGTAGTTTTATATGACAATTCATTCTCCTTCACAATATTTCCCAATATCAGTCAAGATCACTCATATAATTTTATCTTCCAGTACTAGTACACTGCCACCTGATCTAATGAGCCCAAAAACTTGTTATTGATTCTCCACCAATCAAAGCATGAGAACAAAGCTTGTAAATGCATCTATAATTTGCTAAACCTTTGCTGTTGCCTTTTCATTTCAGTAGTTTTGCAGATGTGCATCCAACTTGTGAATCTGGAAATTTGGGGTATAGATTATATGAGAGTCGAATGTACTTAGTGGCGCATTCCGCCGCCGCTTATTATTAGGCTTACCAAACGGGAGCTATAGGTGCCTGGAGCGGGGAACTGAGCAACCACCTATGTGCCTTTTTCTTGTTTGCAGGTACGAGTCCTCGGTAAGTACTGGGTACTCGACAGTCTCGACTCCAAGGACGGCACCAACTCGTCATGTCCGATGACCTTGTGAAATCAGCATGGGCTCCGGGGTTAATTGGTGAGCTATTTTCGGTTCATTTCTCATCCAGACAGTGCAATATTCTGTAGGATTAGCTATATCGCATTTGTGGGCCCGAACACTGCGG
>JBBPTS010000782.1:0-11001 GCA_038094235.1 Fistulinella staudtii
ATCGAACTGGGCAAGGGTGAGACTTCAGAGGCTTCAGATGGTCGTGGAATGATCAAGTGAATAAAGCTGGGGGCTTTACCACTGGATCGTTGCCATTAAATACTATCTACACATGCGCACGGACCATATGACATCACTACATGAGGAGGGGGCATGTACTAGCATGCGTACTACATGAGGCGGACTAGAGTGTTCTATGATGTCAATAAGTAGCGGGTACGTAAAGATAAAGGAATGTGTCGTGGTCCAGACCATGACGTCATCGATAGCATAAATAGAACGAACCGTGTCTCTCATGAGGCGTTCTAGCCAAACATGCGGTGAAGGCGCGTAGTGGTGGATTCTAGAGAAGTGAGAATTGTGAATCCGTTACACTGGTGACTTCGGGAGGGGTTTTTTTATGAAGAGGCCTGCTTCTTCAAATTGTAGAAGAATTGTGCAATTGGGAGCCATTCACTCTAGTCATTCTGATGGTCACAGATGAATAACCAGAGGTATTGTTGTAGGTCCCATATGATGTGCTCCATCTGTCTGTCTGTTTGTGGATGTGATGCCATAGATAGGCAGGGTTTTATTCCTAAGCATGCACACAGATCTTTCATTACTTGTATGGCAAATTGCAGGCCACAATCTGATATGATGCTTTGGGGTATGCCATGATTCATCCAAATATACTCTAGGTAGAGCTTGGCTGTATCAAATGCCATAATGGTTTTCTTATAGGGGATGAATTCCACTTCTTTAGAAAAATGATCCACAACAGTGAGAATCAAATCATGATCATGGGAGATGGGTAGGTTGGTGAGGAAATTGGCAGAGATATCTTCCCATGGCATGTTCAGTAGTTCCAGTGGCTGTAGCTTGCCAGCTGAGATTGTGTTTCCTGTCTTCATTTTTTGGCAGATTTGGCAACAGGCCATGTACTCTTTTATGTCTTTGATCATTCCTGGCCAATAGTAGTGAGTCTGGATTAGACTCATGGTCTTTTCCACTCCTGGATGGCCAGCCACTTGTAACGGCTCGTTACTTTCACACTTCAGACTTGGAAGCGATGGCAAAGACTGGCATAGATGCAACACCATGCCCATTATGATTTCCTTTTCTCTTTTACCCCTATTTGATGATCTTATCTTATCTCGGTATTCTCCGGTATCTTATCAGATATCACACGATTACGGGATAGATCTTATCTGAAGGGACTTAGAAGTTTTTCCTTTTGTCTCGGACTCTTTCCTTTCGCACATGCTGACATGTGGCAGATCCAATCTAAGATACAGATCTCATCTAACCATATTGGTCAGCACTGCCCATTATGTTCCCACACTTATTTCCACTTCTTCCATTCCATGCCTCATGTCACACATGCTTTATTAATCTCCACTTTCTCTTATCTCGGCTATACTTTCTGATAGAACATTCTGATGTTCTTATCGCTTCTCACACACAGCCTAGAGAAGCAGTGCCTCGATTAGGGTAGTTACACAGTCATGTACAACCTCACCATATGCATATATAAACCCAAGGAACTTGGCTGGTAACCCCAGTCTTGTTCACTTGGAACTTTTGCCTAACAAGCGGATAAGCAGCCAAGTAGCTCACTCAGTCCATCCTCTCACTCGCTATATAAGGGAGAGCCCTCACTCGGTGTACCCCAGTCCCCTCTTACTCTCTCTTGCTCCACGTTAAGGTTCCTCGCACTCACAAGTCAGAGTTGTTAGGTTCACTTCACCACTGGTGTTATGAATCCAAAAGTCCACATCCAGACTTAGAAGTTTCCTAGCTTTCGACTGTTAAAATCCAGGTCATGTGACTAACCTTGTGACTCATCACATGATGATACAAGGTCACCTGACCTAGAAGAGAATGAATCCTTTGCGACAAGTGTCACACCCTTAGACTCCATTAGTCTGTTCCCTCTTTCCTTATATGTGGGGCACTGCCCTTTTCATTTCCACCCTTACCACAGTTACAGGCATCAGAAGTTCTCTAACACAACTATTTAATTCCCATTGACATTGCTCTTCCATTTCAGAAGGCACTGCCTTATTGGTTCTGAAGACCCTAGATACACATTGTGTAACGATCGCTATCGTTATCACTTACGCGCAACGGCGCACGAAGAAGAAAGATTAGATTTCGACAATTTTATCTTATCTTATCTCGGCAATCTCCGACATCTTATCGCACAATTGCAAGTCCTGATCTTATCAGTAACACTTAGAAGAATCCTAGAAGGATAGATGGGAGATCGCACTATCTCCACCACCAGAAGCGAGATCTGAGATCTCTAGAAGAAGATCCCATCGTGGTTGGATCTTAGATAAAGAAGATTGGATCATAAGGTTGATCCTAGGACTTAGAAGCAGCACATGAGGATGCCATGAGGATAGATAGAAGGCAAGGCCTTCTCTTCCATTTTGATGGACATGAGGAGAACACATGTTCCCTTATCAGAAGAACACTGACGCGGCCACTGGATAGCCACAATGGTACGATAGAAGTATTTACTTATAAGGACGGGACACAGCCTCCCACTCACTGTATATAAGAAGTAGAGACTGAGCTACGGAAGCTCCAGTCTTGTTCACTTGATACTTTCACCTAATACAGTGATTGTAAAGATTAGTGGGCTCACTCGATCCCAGTACAGTCCCTGGACAACAAAGGATGCTTTCCCTTTGACGCTGCATGTCCTTTCTCTAGGTCCACATCAAGGTTCCTTGCACGCAGAAGTCATTAGTGTTAGGTTCGCTTCACATTGCATCCTTATGTTATACTTATTGCTCAATGGCACATTATGTTGTGAATCTGGCCTTGACCCTTGTCCTCCCACGATTTCACAACCTGTCATCCATGCCTACACCTCATGTTTGGCTAGATGCCATTATGAGAGCTTCTGGTTCATTTCTATTTATGCTATCAATGATGTTATAGTCTGGACCATGACACATTCTCTTATCTTTACTGAAATGAAAAATAACAAGAGAGATGAGAGGGGGCTGAGTAACTGCCTTAGAGAGTTGTCCTTTATACACAGAAACAACTAAGACAATCAAACTGAGGGGCTTTTCCCCAGTTTGTCATCTGGTTTATGTAACCAATGTACTTCTTCTATCTTCAGAGATGGAGGATGGCCTTATCAAAAGGCGTAGGATTGCTTATGAAGCAATGGAGAGGAAGTGACTACTGTCAGGGGTCCTGCTGGTAGAGCACACTGGTTAGATGTGAGATCCAAGTTAACAAGACTGAGGTTTAGCCAGTCAAGTCGCCTGGGTTTATATAGACAAAAGTACATGGCTGTGTCTATCCTAATCGAGGCAGAGCTTATCTAGGCTATGCGTGAGAAGCGATAAGAACATCAGAAACATCCATCAGAAAGCATAGCCGAGATAGCGGTAATGAAAAGGGCATGTGTTACATGAGTCATAGAAATGGAAGGGCGGAGATAATCGTAAGAGCATAGTAGGCAGTGCTGACCAATATGGATAGATGAGATCTGTATCTTAGATCAGATCTTCCATTATGTCAGCGAGTGCGTGAGAAAGGAGAAAGAGAAAGAGAAAAGACTAAGTCCTCACAATTGTGTGGTATCTGATAAGATAGCGGAAATTGCCGAGATAAGATAAGATAACGTCTGGCTTGTCAAAAGCGTAGTGGTTTGGGTTGAGCGTCCTTGCCAGTTCTTGCCATCGCTTCTAAGTCTGAAGTATGGAAATAGCGAGCTGTTACACCATACCCCTTCTGAGCTCGAGATTCCAGATTGAGCCTTGGAACTTCAAAGGAAACTGCACTGCAGTGGGTTTCATAAGGGTTAAATAGACCGAACTTGTCATAGGAGGCTTCTCTCGCGTCAAGGTGGCGATTCTTTTTGTGGAAGTGGGCCAGGGCAGTCACAGCATGGGTAAGATTCTTCTTTGGTTCCCAAGTGCGATCGTCTTCTCTGTATCCTGCCCAGTATACCAGATATTCCCAACCGTTTCGGTGTTTTCGCACATCTACAATGAAGTCCACTTCATACTCTTCTTCCCGGTCGTCAATGGTCAAGACAGGTCCTGGTTCTTTCACAGGCTGTCCTTCGAGTCTTTCCTTATAGGGTTTGACTCGTGACACATTGACAATGGGGTGAATTCTCATCGAGAGAGGGAGTCGTAGTTTAACGGCATTGCGGCCGATAACTTCTGTGATGGAGAAGGGTCCAAGCCACTTCTCAGAGAGCTTCTTTGATTGCCTGGTTAGGCGGAGATTGTTGGTGGCCAGGAGTACTTGGTCTCTGACCTTATACTCTGGTGCATCACTTCTACGTTTGTCTGCCTACAGTACCATGTGCTTTTGCACTTTCTTTAGATTTGCAGTTGTTTCTGTGATGGTTTCTTCTATCCACTGGGCTAAGGTGTCTGCAGCAGGTGCTTTAGAGGATCCAGGTTCTATTCCCATGTGAGGGGCGTAGGTTCTGGTTACTTCAAAAGGCGACTTCTGAGTCAAGGCTTGCTGTTTCACATTGTAGCTGAATTGAGCGATAGGCACCCAATCCACCCAATCTTCTTGGTGGTTGCAGATGAATAACTGCAGATACTGTTGGAGATCTCAGTTGATCCATTCTGTTTGTCCGTCTGTTTGGGGGTGTGCTGCCATGGAAAGCTGGGGGCATATCCCAAGGCGAGCACAAAGATCCTTCATAACTTGCGCAGCAAATTGTGGTCCTCGATCTGAGACGATGGATCTAGGGATCCCATGATTAGTCCAGACCCTTGTGAGGTAAAGCTTGGCAGTTTCTAGCACCGTGATTTCCTTCTTACAGGGGATAAACTCCACTTCTTTGGAGAACCTGTCCACTACCACGAGGATAGAGTCGTATAGCGATGAAATTGGGAGGTCGGTGATGAAGTCGGCTGATACGTCTTCCCATGGCATATGCGGGAGTTCTAGGGGTTGGAGTTTGCTGGCTGGCGGCTGGTTCCCTGTCTTCATCTTCTGACAAGTGTGGCATCTAGCCACATAATCTTTTATCTGAACTGTCATGCCCGGCCAGTAGTAATGGCACTTGACAAGTTCTATCATTTTTTCATTCCCAGGATGTCCTGCAACTGAGGTATCGTGATGGAGGGTGATAAGATCCATCCGATCTTCCTTTGTGACGAATATCTTTTCATCCTTCTTAAAGAATCCTTCATCTGTTAGCTGCCCTCTGTCTTCTTCTATCTTTTGCACTTCTGATTCTTTGAGGGCGAGCATGTGATTTCGGATTCTATCCTTCATATTATCCCCATCATCCTTTATCTGTGTCGAACGGATTTTGTCCGGGGTTATCACAATTTGTCCCTGGTTATCTTCTTCTTTACCTGGGTTGTGATCTTCTCTTCTTGATAGGGCATCTGCCTTTGCCATGTGAGTTCCTGGTTTGTGAACCTATAGATAGTGAAATCTGGAAAAGTATTGTGACCACCTTGCTTGTCTTCTCGAGAGGTTCTGTTTCTGCATGAACCATTGGAGGTTTGTGTGGTCGTTCCAGATTTCAAAGATATGCTTGGCTCCTTCTAAGTGATGCTGCCATTCTTCTAATGCTCTGATGATGCTGAGCATTTCTTTGTCGAAGGTGGGGTAGTTTCTCTCTTCCGGTGACATGGAATGTGAGAGGAAAGCTACCGGTTTGAAGTCTTCTCCTTCTTTAATTGACAGCATTGCTCCTGTGGCGAAGTCCAAGGCATCAGTTTCTAAGCAATACTTCTTTTCATGATCCGGAAAAGCCAGCAGCGGGGCAGTGGTGAACTTCTGTTTTAGCATATCAAATGCTTCTTGTTCCTTCTGGTTCCATTGGAAAGGTTGGTTTTTCTTTGTTAGATCGTTTAATAAGCGTGCGATCTGTCCGAAGTTTTGGATGAATCTCCTGTAGAAGTTGGCTAATCCTAGAAAGGCATAGACTTGGCAGACCGTTATGGGTGCCGGCCAATCGAGGATAGCGTTTACTTTGCTTTTCTCCATTTTTATTCCTTCTTTTCCAACCATCATTCCTAGGAATTCTACTTCTTCTACTCCAAAGGTATACTTCTCGGGTTTAGCAAAAAGATCATTTTCTTGGAGTCTTCTGAGTACTTCTTCGACAATTTTGTCATGTTCTTCTTGGGTTCCTCCTTTCGTGAAAATTAAGAGGTCATCTATGTATACCACCACTATGTCATCCATGTCTGCAAAGATTTCGTTCATCATTGATTGGAAAGTAGAGGGGGAGTTCATTAGTCTGAAGTACATGATGAGTGGTTCATAGGCTCCTTTGAAACACACGAAGGCAGCCTTCCATTCATCTCCTTTAATTCGGACATTGTTGTATCCCCATCGTAGATCTATCTTTGTAAATCTCATGGCTCCTTTGAGTTTGTCAACCAGTGAGGTGATGAGTGGCAGGGGGTAGTTGTTTCGGATTGTATGTTCATTGAGGTATCGGTAATCCTGTACCATCCTCTTTCGTCCATCCTTCTTTGGGATGAAGAACACTGGAGATGTCTGGGGGGACTTGGAAGGGCGAATATACCCCTTCTTGAGTTGGTCTTCTAGGAACGCAGAGACTTCTTCCTGTTCCATGATGGAGAGTGGGATTATTCTTCCCTTCTTTGGTACAAACATTTCTTTTAGTTCGATTTCATGATCCCAGGGTTTTCGCACAGGCATCCTTTCTGACTTGTGTTCCGAAAACACTTTGAGCCATTTGTGGAATCTTTTTGGTACCAGCTCTTCGGGTTTCTTCTTTATGGGGCTGTCCGGCTTCATAGCTGCCCTTATCTTGTATGCGATCCACCCATTATCTTGTTCTTCTTTTTCACACTGGACTAACCATACGCTTTTATCTTGTAAGAGCTGGCATGAACAGGGGCATCTCATCATCTTGACTTCCCCTGTTTGCCAGTTTACTCTGGGGTTATGACGTTGTAGCCATGTGAAGCCTATGACCAGATTGAATTTGTGAAGATCTGTCACGTCAGCTGTAACCTTTTCTCTATGTCTATCGAAGTCGATAATGATTTCTGCAGTGTGTGTGATGTTCCCTGCAGAGTTCTTGGTTCAGTCCACATTGAAGACTGGGATTGGTCTAGTGAGTTTCTTCGTGGGGATTTATTCTTCTGAACCCATTGTTCATCGATGAAGGTGACGTTGGCTCCACTATCTAGGAGTGCTCTTCCTTGTATGAACTTCTTCTTATCGGCTGATATTCCTAGGGTCATGACTATTTCATTTCCCTTGATTCAAGTGGATCTGGTGGCAAGTATCTTGGGGATTTCTTCTTCTGGTTCCTTTCTTTTTATAGGAGAATCAAGCGTACATGTTTCGTCTGCACTGCACTCTTCTTGAGCTGCCCCTGATGTTGTGAGGTGTTCTTCTGGAATAAATACTTCTGGAACCATGAGTACTTCAAATCTATTTGCAAACTGAAGCCCCTTCTTCAGTTTGCTCGGCCTTTTCCCTTCTGGGCCCTTCTCAGGAAGTATTCTTCCATTTGGTCCATTGACATTCCTTTTAGGTCTGCCATGGAATCGTTAACTTTGGGGGTTTCATCAGCTACTTCCCATGATCTTGCCCCCACGTCTTCTTGCTTCTTGGAAGCTTCTCTAGTGTTCCTTTTCGCTTTAGGGCACTCCCTCTTGTGTTGTCCTCCGCCCCATCCGCACTTATCACAGGAGTTCTTCGGCTTCTGGCAATTCTTTGCGAAGTGGCCTTCTTGACCACAATTGAAGCAATTTGCGGAGGAGGGAGTCGAGGTGGCGGTGTTTATTCTTTCTTCTTTTCTTCTTGGGGGTTGCGCTCCCCTTCTTCCTAGATTGGCCACCATCCTGAATGCTTCTTGGTTCTTTCCGATTTCTTGGATTTCTTCTATCGTTTCTTCGATGGTGTCCTTTCTCCGGTTATTATGGAAGAGGTCCTTTTTTATGAAAAAGTTAATATTCTTTTCCAGTATTCTGACTTCATGGCCATCGTCTACCCTTGCTTGGAGTTGGAGTGCTCACCATCTGGCGAGGAATTCGTCAATGTCCATATTTCCTTGTTCCAGTTTTTCCAAGTCTAGGATGGCCAAGTCCTTTTGGAGCATCAGGCAGAATATGCTTTCTACAACCCTTGAGAAGTCTTCCCAGCTTTGGAAGTGCATCCCATTTTTGTTCATTTAGTCGAGTTCCGCCTCGGCCCAACTTCCTGCCTTTCTTCCTTTCATCCTTGAGAGGACTGCCACCAATCTTCTTTCTAGATCGGGCTCGGTGAGTCTTCTTCCATTTACCAGAATCGGTTGTCCCGAGGTGTCTAGAGTATCCTTCATAAAGATACATTCATTTACTTTTATGAACGTCCTTATCTTCATCCACCATTCTTCAAATTCCTTGGAGTTTCCTTTGAAATCTCCCGGATCTGCGAATACTTCTACCTTGCCACTTCCTCCTCCTAATCGAGCCCAGGAGAACATTTCTAGGAGGTCCCGGGTTCTTTGCTCTGCGGCTGTGGCACAGTCATTGGTGTCCCTGAGTTGTTGCTCCATTAGTCGGGCCACATCTATCATTGTGTCCTTGTCGATGCGGTTCTGGATTGACTCGTTTTCGAGGGAGGCAATTTGTGCCATGAGGCCGTTAAAGTCTTCTTGGAAAAGGGTGGCCATTTTTTCTGTGGTGGGTGTTTGTTCTTCTTTGTGCGCAAGCTTGTGAACCTTCTTAACAAGTGGTGAAAGTCTATTTCAAGTACACAGTTTGGTGTCTCTTTCTTCTTACTTCCTCACTACCCTGAGGTTGCAACATGGTCGTAGGTACGAGTCTCTGGTGGGGATGTCGCCTCGTTTCTTCTGAGGGACGGGGTTGTATCACCTCTCCCTTCTTTTGGAGATGGCGGAGGATAAGGGGGGTGGGGTTGGAGATCAGGGGAGTTGTACCTCTACTTCTTCTTGTTTCAGAGTCCTGACTATGGCTCCTCCTAACAACTCTTCTATCCTCGCTGTGCCTGCTTCTTCCAAGCCTAGGCATTGGGCCTCCCTTTCAAGTGTGATAGTCTCTATTACTATGAACGCCGGCTTTATCTCCTCATAAAAGGTCCCAATTGGTCTCCCGGAATTGTACCTTTCGATTGTGGTGGTGAGGAGGGCGTGTAGGTGATTGCTGAAACAAAAAGACCTCTCAAAGGGTTTCGAGTAGGGGAGGAGGGAGTTGAGTGGAGATCTCGCAGATGCTTGGTAGGCAACTTCAAGTAAATCCGACTGAGGTTTTACACTCAGTGGATTCACCCTTTTATATTCATAGGGAGGTGTGTACATGTTTGTGTATAACTACCATAATTGTATTTTAAGGAATTGTACCATAAGAGTATAATCTGCCATTGGGCGATAAGTGAAGCATGAGGATGCCGTGTGCATCAAGGGTCTTGGAACAAAATAAGGCAGTGCCTTCTGTATTAGAAGAGAAGGAAATGGAAATTAGATAGTTGTGTCTGTCATTACGTCTGATGCTGGTGCCAGTTGCACAGGACGGAGATTAAAGGGCAGTGCCCCTCGTATAAGGAAAGTAGAAACGGGCTAATGGTGCTCATGAAGCGAACCTAACACTGACGGCTTCTGCGTGCGAGGATCCTTTACGTGGAGCAAGGGAGAGTAAGAGGGGGGACTGGGGTACACCGTGTGAGGGCTCTCCCTTATATAGCGAGTGAGGGGTGGACTGAGTGAGCTACTTGGCTGCTTATCCACTTGTTAGGCGAAAGTTCCAAGTGAACAAGACTGGGGTTACCAGCCGAGTTCCTTGGGTTTATATATGCATGGTGTGAGGCTGTACATGGCTGTGTAACTACCCTAATCGAGGCACTGCTTATCTAGGCTGTGCGTGAGAAGCGATAAGTACATCAGAAGAGTTCATCAGAAAGCATAGCCGAGATAACAGAAATAGAAAGCGGAGATTAATAAAGCATGTGTGACATGAGGCATAGAATGGAAGAGCACGGAAATAAGTGTGAGAACATAATTGGGCAGTGCTGACCGATATGGTTAGATGAGATCTGTATCTTAGATCGGATCTGGCATATGTCAGCAAGTGCGAGGAAAAGGAATAAGTTCAAAAGGAAAGCGGAAAGAGTCCTAAGTCCCTTCAGATAAGATCTTTCCCGCAGATGTGCGATATCTGATAAGATACCGGGAAATGCCGAGATAAGATAAGATCATCGCTAGGGGTTAAAGATAACCAACAGAGGGAAAATCATAGTGGGCGGGGTGTTGCATTTATGCCGGTCTTCGCCATTGCTTCTAAGTCTGAAGCGTGGAAATAGCGAGCCGTTACAGCCCAAGGGTGCGACACTTTGTCGCGAGAGGTTCGGGTCTCATCTAGATCATGTGATCTTCATCGTCATGTGATGTGTCACATTGTTGGTCACGTGACCTGGCTTATATCAGTCAAGAGCGAAAGGATTGTCTAAGTCACTAGGACTTTTATGGATTCGTAACAATTGCCAAAGTGGTTGACATCTTTGATGAACTTGAGGTACTTCGCTTCTTCTTCTTCTGAGTGGTGGAGGGGCGAGGGTGATGGAAAGGAAGGTGATGAGCTTCCTGAAAATATTCCAGACACTACCGAGACTTAGTATACCTGAATACATAGGGGGGTGTGTTACTGTGTATACGCCATGGTTCCTTGATAGTTGGTCAGTTGCGAGGTTCTTTCTTGGCGACGGTCTTCTTGCGTTGTGGGTGCAGTCTTGTGCACGAGTAAAGGAGTAGTCTTGTTAAAGTGTAACTGATGTACTTCTTCTATCTTCAGAGATGGAGGATGGCCTTATCAAAAGGCGTAGGATTGCTTATGAAGCGATGGAGAGGAAGTGACTACTGTCAGGGGTCCTGCTAGTAGAGTACACTGGTTAGGTGTGAGATCTAAGTTAACAAGACTGGGGTTTAGCCAGTCGAGTCGCCTGGGTTTATATAGGCAAAAGTACATGGCTGTGTCTATCCTAATCGAGGCAGAGCTTATCTAGGCTGTGTGTGAGAAGCGATAAGGACAT